>PISX010008836.1:0-16529 GCA_004024625.1 Mellivora capensis | reverse complement strand
CACCAGGTTTTTTTTTTTTTTTTCAACATTTCCCTAGCGATTCGGGGTCTCTTCTGATTCCATACAAATTTTAGGATTATTTGCTCCAGCTCTTTGAAAAATACCAGTGGAATTTTGATCAGAATGGCATTAAAATTATAGATTGCTCCAGGTAGTATAGACATTTTAACAATGTTTATTCTTCTGATCCAAGAACATAGAATGGTCTTCCATCTTTTTATGTCTTCTTCAATTTCTTTCATGAGTGTTCTGTAGTTCCTCGAGTACAGATCTTTTACCTCTTTGGTTAGGTTTATTCCCAGGTATCTTATGGTTCTTGGTGCTATAGTAAATGGAATCGATTCTCTAATTTCCCTTTCTGTATTCCCATTGTTAGTGTATAAGAAAGCCACTGATTTCTGTAAATTGACTTTGTATCCTGCCACGTTACTGAATTGCTGTATGAGTTCTAGTAGTTTTGGTGGTGGAGTCTTTTGGGTTTTCCATATATAGTATCATGTCATCTGCGAAGAGAGAGTTTGACATCTTCCTTGTCAATTTGGATACATTTTATTTCTCTTTGTTGTCTGATTGTTGTTGCTAGGACTTCTAATACTATGTTGAACAAGAGTGGTGAGTGTGGGCATCCTTGTCGTGTTCCTGATCTCAACGGGAAGGCTGTGAGCTTCTTCCCATTGAGGATGATGTTTGCTGTGGGTCTTTCATAGATAGATTTTATGAAGTTCAGGAATGTTCCCTCTATCCCTATACTTTGAAGCGTTTTAATCAGGAACAGATGTTGGATTTTGTCAAATGCTTTTTCTGCATCAATTGAGAGGACCATGTGGTTCTTCTCTCTTCTCTTATTGATTTGTTCTATCACATTGATTGATTTGCGAATGTTGAACCACCCTTGTAACACAGGGATGAATCCCACCTGGTCATGGTGGATGAACTTTTTAATGTGCTGTTGGATTTATATCCTGGGATCCTGATTGTTAGGATCTTGTTGAGAATCTTAGCATCCATATTCATCAGTGATATTGGTCTGAAATTCTCCTTTTGGTGTGGTCTTTGCCTGGTTTGGGGATCAGGGTAATGCAGGCTTCATAAAAAGAGTCTGGAAGTTTTCCTTCTGCTTCAATTTTCTGAAACAGCTTCAGGAGAATAGGTGTTATTCTTCTTTAAAAGTTTGGTAGAATTCCCCAGGGAATCCGTCAGGTCCTGGGCTCTTGTTTTTTGGGAGGTTTTTCATCATTGCTTCAATCTCGTTACTAGATATCAGTCTATTCATGTTGTCAATTTCTTCCTGGTTCAATTTTGGGAGATTATATTTTGTCAGGAATGCATACATTTCCTCTAGGTTGCTTAACTTATTGGCATATAACTGTTGATAATAGCTTCTGATGATTGTTTCTACTTCCTTGGTGTTAGTTGTGATCTCTCCCTTTTCATTCATAATTTTATTAATTTGAGCTTTCTCTCTTTTCTTTTGGATTAGTGTCACCAATGGTTTATCGATCTTATTGATTCTTTCAAAAAACCAGCTTCTAGTTTCATTGATACGTTCTACTGTATCTCTACTTTCTACCTCATTCATCTCTGCTCTAATCTTGATTATTTCCCTTCTTGTGTGTGGAGTTGGTTTAATTTGTCGTTGATTCTCCAGTTCTTTAAGGTGTAGAGACAGCTGTTGTATTCTGGATTTTTCAATTTTTTTGAGGGAGGCTTGGATGGCTATGTATTTCTCCCTTAGGACCGCCTTTGCTGTATCCCATAGGTTTTGGACTGAAGTGTCTTCATTCTCATTGGTTTCCATGAATTCTTTAAGTTCTACTTTGATCTCCTGGTTGATCCAAGCATTCTTAAGCAAGGTGGTCTTTAGCTTCTAGGTGTTATAGTTCCTTCCAAACTTTTCCTTGTGGTTGAGCTCCAGTTTCAAAGCATTCTGATCTGAGAATATGCAGGGAATAATCTCCGTCTTTTGGTATCGGTTGAGTCCTGATTTGTGGCCCAGTATGTGATCTATTCTGGAAAAGGTTCCATGTGCACTTGAGAAGAATGAGTATTCTGTTGTTTTAGGGTGGAATGTTCTGTATATATCTATGAGGTCCATCTGGTCCAATGTGTCATTCAATGCTTTTGTTTCTTTATTGATTTTCTGCATGGATGATCTGTCTATTACTGAGAGAGGCTTGTTAAGATCTCCTACTATCAATGTATTCATATCAATATGATTCTTTATCTTTATTAATAGTTTTCTTATGTAATTGGCTGCTCCCATATTGGGGGCATAAATATTTACAATTGTTAGATCTTCTTGGTGGATAGTCCCTTTAAGAATGATGTAGTGTCCTTCTGTATCTTTGACTATAGTCTTTAGTTTAAAATCTAATTTATCTGATATGAGAATCGCTACCCTGGCCTTCTTTTGAGCCTATTGGCATGAAAGGTGTTTCTCCATTCCTTCACTTTCAATCTGGGTGTATACTTTGGTTCAAAATGGGTCTTGTATGGACAACATATGGATGGGTCCTGTTTTTTTATCCAATCTGCAGCCCTGTGTTGTTTTATGGGCACATTTAGGCCATTCACATTGAGAGTGATTATTGATAGATACGTTTTTATTGACATCGTGTTACCTTTGAAGTCTTTCTTTCAGTAGATTGTCTCTATATTTCTGTTCAATGATATTCTTAGGATTTTCCCTCCTTTATAGAAACCCGCTTAATATTTCTTGCAGTGTCGGCTTGGTGGTCGCATACTCTTTTAAGCCTTGCCGGTCTTGGAAACTCTTTATCTCTCCATCCATTTTGAATGTCAGTCTTGCTGGATAAAGTATTCTTGGCTGCATGTTTTTCTCATTCAGTGCCCTGAATATATCTTGCCAACCCTTTCTGGCTTGCCAGGTTGCTGTGGACAGGTCTGTTATTCTGATGGGCTTTTCTCTGTATGTAAGGCGCTTCTTTGTCCCAGCTGCCTTCAAGAGAGTTTCTCTAGAATTATAATTCCTCATTCTTACTATCAGGTGTCTCGAGGAGTTTTGAGAATCTAAAATCTTGGTGGGGGGGACCGTTCTGCCTCTAGTACATGAACGCTATTTCCATTTGCAGTATTCGGGAAATTTTCATGAAGAACGTGTTCCACAATATCTTCTAGACTTCTTTTATTCTCCTCCCCTTCAGGTATTCCAATAATTCTGATGTTCGAACATTTCATGGCATCATTAATTTCCCTGCTTCTGTTTTCGTGGCTTCTAAGCTGTTTGTTCCAGGCTTCCTCCTTATCCTTTCTCTCTGTTTGTCCTCCAGATCACTAATTCTATCTTCTGTCTCAGTTACCCTAGCTTTTAGAGAATTTAGATTAGATT
Organism: Mellivora capensis; assembly: GCA_004024625.1. Classification (NCBI taxonomy): domain Eukaryota; kingdom Metazoa; phylum Chordata; class Mammalia; order Carnivora; family Mustelidae; genus Mellivora; species Mellivora capensis. Next base: position 13,180 of record PISX010008836.1, on the reverse strand, counting down.
GGAACTCATTGAGAGCCTTGTGAACATCATCCCTGGTGGCTTTCAGTTCTGCCCTAATCAATTCCATTTGGTCATCCATGGCTTTCTCCAACCTAACTATTGCCTGGATAATTGTTAGCCTGAATTCCCTTTCTGACATAATGTCTATGTCGGTAGCCATTATCTCTGTTGCAGAGGGCCCATCCTCTGAATTTTTCTTCTGCTGGGCATTCCTCCTCCTAGTCATTTTGGTGAGACATGGCTGAACGGTTGTAGCTGGATGTATCGACCTTGGTGCAGTGAAGGTGCACCCTGGAATGCTTCTGAGCAATTAAGGGTCCCCACCCAAATGAAAGAGAAAAAGAAAGATAGAAGAAAAAAAGAGAAAGAGAGAGAGAGAGAGACAGGAAAAAGAAAGAAGGATAAAAGAGAAGGCTCAGCCCAAATGGGCCCCAAGGTAAGGTTTGTGAAGTATACAAACGAAATCAGACAAACAAAAAGACTGATAAAAGTATATGACAAGAGAAGAAAAAAATATATACATATATATGTAGAAGCAAAACAAAGAAACAAACAAACAAAAGAACCTTGTCAAAAAGAACCCCAAGTATAAGATTTATATACTACCAGGACAAATACAAATATACAGAAATCCTGGGAGGAGAAAAAGATGGGAGAGTGGTTGTAAATTCTCAGTGTGGGTGAGGAAGTTTATTTTGATTCTTCCTGGATGTAACTTGACATCTTTTTTAAAGGACACAACTTTCCTAAGATAACAGGGGATTAAAAATTGGTTTACCTATAGGGGTAGCATTGATTGGGGAAAGGGGATTACCTTAAAGTTTAACTCTATATGAATATTAGCAAATAGAAATAAAGAAAAGAATGATCTAAACTAAACTAAAGTAAAATTTTAAAAAAATTAAAAAAATAGAAAAGCAAAAAAAAAACCCCACAGGTATATGTACCAAAAAGTTCAGGTTAGAGGTTATTATGGAATCTGATGTACTGGACATCTCACTGTGATGGTTCATAAGCTAAAAGAATATCTATATAAAAAATTTAAAAAATTAGAAATAATTAAAAAATGAACCAGAATAGTGGGAATGAATTAAAAATTAAATGTTGTATCTATGAAGTAGTAGTGATTGTTCTCTTCTTGGTTTTGTTTTGTTTTTGTTTTTGTTTTTTCCCAGTTGGCTTTCTGGGGAAGGGGCCTGCCGCGAGGGTTTTCAGGTAGTGTTTCCTGAGTTAAGTCCTCCCGCCCCCCTCAAGGGGGTGGGCTCTGAGGAAACCAGCCCTTCAGGCTTTTGTTCTTTGGAGGTTTTTATGTCTGTTCATTTGTTTTCTCTCCCCTTGGCAGTTCCCAATGGTTCTCGGAGGTTTAGAGAAAAGCAAACTGCACCCAGACCTCCCTCCCAGAGAGAGGTCCCAGTCCATTCCCCTCTGGGTGCTGCAGAGCAGGTTCCCAGCCGCGGTCTCTGGGGACACCTGTGTGTCCTGCTTGTACTCAAAACCACAACAGCAGTGGCTGTCTGGGCAGTTCCAGACTGCCAGAGAGGTTCCAAGCAGCGATCGCACCCTGAGATTTTCCTGCTGGCCCAGGCTGGGAGCGCTCAGACTTTCCGGGTCCAAGAGCGCTGGGCTGGCACCTGCACGTGCCTCTCTCAGGGGAGGGTATGGAGACCATCTCAGGTTCCGCTATCGTGGCAGAAACTGCAAAAGAGAAACTGTGGGGCGCACGTGTGGAAACTGCAAAAAGGCTGTTTCTACTGCTCGAGGTTCCCAGCCCCTCCTGCACGCCAAGTGCCCTTAGGAGGTCTCCTCTTGGCTCAGGGACCAAGACCGGGTTTCTCTGCTGCACTCTCTCTGGCTCAGCTACAGGGGTGTCTGTCCTCGGTGCGGGACTTAAGCCCCTGTCCCTAACCATTCCAATTCCCACAATTTCACCCTGCTATCCTTTGTTCTTTTTGAGTGCTTTCTACCAAACTTCAAATTAATGCTGGTCCCCAGATGCAGGAGGCTCTCGTATTGGGGTATCACTTTCCAATGGGTCGCTTCTGGTGGCTCCCTCCCCCTTTTGTTTATCTTCCGATACCAATCCAACGTTCCCACTCCGCTTTACCTGCCCACTGGCGTCTTCTGCCCCCGTAGAGATCCAGACATGTATAATTCTGATCTCAGGCTGATTTCATGGGTGTTCGGAGTTCCTTGGAAGGTAATCAGCTCACTTTAGGGGACAGGTTGAAACAGCGCCTCCTCCTAGTTCCCTGCCATCTTGTCCCCCCCTCAAACTTACCTATTTTTAATTAAAATTTTTTTCTGTGATCTCAAAGAATCTATACTGTAGTTTGTCAAGGAGTCACACACTCACAATTATTATACTATTTTGATCGAGAAGACTTGTTTTTTAAGATAAGATTTAAACCATGTTCTTTGAGTAATGATTTTATAAAAGAAAAACATAGTTGTTTTGTTTATAGAAAGCAAAATTACAAAGTAGGTGATATACCTTAACTTGTTATAAAATTAGATAATTTTGCAACTAATAAAATTATCCATGACAATGTGATTCATTCAGGTTGATACTCAAAAGATTTAATGAAGTTATTATGGACAAAATCTCATAGACTAATGAAATAAAGCTGTGGATATACTGTGGACTTAGCAATTATTCAAATAATTTCATTAGGTATCAAATGCTAGTTTAACATAGTTTTAAAGTCAAAGGTCAATTTTACTTTAAATTAAGAAGTTTTGGAAAATCTAGAGAAGGAATTTTTGAGTTTCATATAAATATGAAAGGTTAAATTAAAGGGCTTAAATAAAAAGTCTATAAAAATCATATAATCTCTCAAAGAGTTAAGGAGGTTATTTTAATCAACTGCTTCAAGGAAAACTAATGGAATATTCTGCATCTAAATCATCTAAATGCCCTGAAAAGCAATATATTCAAATTTAGATATGAACTATCAATTTACCAGGGATGGCATATAAAGATATTTTGAAGCAAGAGACAGCATGAGGAGATTTTATTCTTGATTCATTTTATGTCTGACTTACTATTTATTCTTGATTCATTTTATGTTTGACTTACTAGTATGAATTATTTTTAAGAACACAAATGTTGGAGAGATTGCTATGAGCTTTGGATATCCAAAGGATGTTTGAGAAGTGTGTAGTGTCACATTATCAATTCCAAATTCTCAGCATGGTAATAAGCTAATAGAGTGACAAAGTTTTATATGGTGTATTCTTGCTTGTCACTGAAGAGAAATCACTATACTAGGTGAGGAAATTATCCTCATGATGACCATAAGCTACAGAATAAAGTATACTCTGTCAAAAATAATCATTATCAATGTTATTGATATCCAGTAACAATCAGTACTAGCAATAGTTATCCAACTTTTTGTTTATTTATTTCTTCCTGAAGTTAAAAAGCAATTCACAGACATGACTTCTCTACATCATTAATTTTTACTATACCCTTATGAGGTATATATTTATTAATGTTAAAATACATTATTAACATTAACTATGCTGAACCACATTTACAAATATTAATTTAAGGAGAACTTAAAATAAAAGATCCTCATGGTAGACATTAAGACATGTAAGAGATAGGTTAAAAGGGGAAAATGAGCATGACTGCAGCAGCTTCTCAAATCCATTAGTTGCTCAAATCAAAATTTAAAAAAATTATAAATGAATGAAGTGAATAGCTTCATGATTAAATTCTAGTTACACTTAAAGAATTGATTTGGTTTTATGTCAAGCTAATTAAACTTTCTGTTGAACTGATGTAGGAATATTGTTAAGATCTCCATATAAAGCCTCAAACTAGAATTCCAATGAGAATTAAATGTCAAGAAAAGAGTTTCTTCTTTTAAGGAACTCATGGGAAATTAGAATCCTTTAAATGTCTGTGTTTTCCCATTTGCTCTGACTGCTGGGAGTCTCAAGGAAATATTTATGTCTTGACCACAATAATTATGAGACAATATGGCCTACACTATCTTGACCTCTTATTATGAAATGTCTTTTTACCTGGTTCTGTATTTATTTATTTACATATTTGCTTTTTGTGGTACATAATTTTATATAGCAAGTCAAATAAACACCCTTTGGAATGATATTGAGATAAAATATATTAGTAAAATAAAACAATCATTATATAAATATACATTTGTTATTTCATATTTTTTAACATATTAGGTGAAAAGTGAAGAGGAAAAAAACTTTAAAGGAAACCAAGTTTATTTTACATTTAATTTTTCCACACATTGCTACATCACCAGGTAAAGGTGCCAATTCCCATTTCCTTATCACCATTCCCTTCAAAAGCCAGGATCTATGATGACATTGTCAGCTACTAATAATAGTTATATAGTTATCTTTTTCGTTTCTCAAGTTCATTTAGAAAATTTATCTTTCCAGGTTCTAACTATAGATCATCCAATAAATAAAGATAATTATGAGAAACAAAGTTTATTAAAGGAGAAAATATGAAAATAAGAAAAATAATTACTTCCAAAAATTAACATACATCCTAAAATTTCAGATCTAAAAAGAGAACTGGTAATTCTTAAACTTCCATAAGAAAAATTAAGTAAGTGTTTCATTAACTAAATTTGAACAGTAAGAAGAAATGCAGAATGATTACATGCTTATTTTTGTTGCTAATATTTATTTTTCCTATACCATATAGTGTTAATAAAGTGATTATAAAATGGAGGTTGATGAAGAATCAAATATATAGATTTTTGAGAAATTACAATATAATTAGAGTTTGAGAGAGAAGTTGAAAATCAAATAGAGTATATCAAAGTGAATACAACACATATTAGAATAGTGAAAGATTGAGTACTATTAGAGTTAAATACGAGTTATTGTCTACAAAATGGATTTACATTTTATTTATTTATTTTTAAAGATATATTTATTTATTTAAGAATGAGAGAGGGTGCAAGCAGTGGGAGGGACAGAAGAGGAAGACAAGCAGACTCCCCACTGAGCTGGGAGCCTGTTGCAGGGTTTGATCCCTGGATCCTGAGATCATGACCTGAGCTGAAACCAAGAGTCAGATGCTTAACCAGTTGAGCCACCCAGGTTCCCCTGGATTCATGTGTTTTTTTTTGTTTGTTTGTTTGTTTTAATTTATTTATTTGAGAGAGAGAGAGAGAGCAGGAGAGAGGGGAGGGGCAGAGGGAGAGGGAGAAGCAGACTCTCCACTGAGCAGGCAGCCTGATATAGGGCTTGATCCCAGGACCCTGGGATCATGACCTGAATTGAGGGCAGACCCTTAACTGACTGAGCCACTCAGGTGCCCTTGGATTTATGTTTTATAACATAACAACTCGTATGCTGGTTATGAGGATGAAATGAGTATTTTAAAACACTTGGAGCACTGTCTGCCACATAAAATGTTCAAGGAATATAAGCTACTTGAGGCCCTAAAAAAAGGATGCTCTTTTTAAAAATCTGTTTTACTACATTGGTTCAGTAATAATGTCTTCCTTCCCACTTATTGTAACTTATTTGGAACAGTCTTACATGCATTTCTAGCATCTAGATTTTAGTCTCCCATAACATTATGCATTGTAGTCAATGAAAAGTAGCTGAACTTATGATTGACTTGGGATGTGGGTACAGGACCAAAATATTATTAGTGGAAAGTTAAAATATTTTAAAATATATTTCTGGTTAGAGGGTGCTTGGTTTGCTTATTCAGTTGAGCATTCATCTCTTGATTTTGGCTTATGTCATGATCTCGATGTCCTAGGTTCAAGCCCTGTCATCAGGCTCTGTGCTCAGCAGGGAGTCTGCCTGAGGATTCTATCTCTCTCCCTTTGCCTCCCACCCTTCTCATGCTCTCTCTCTAAAATAAATGAATACATCTTTAAAAATATATTTATATATTTCTGGTTAATAAGAGGGAAGAAACTAGCATTAAGTGAGTCCTGTGACAAGCTGACAGTTTGTGTATATATATATATCTGCAGAATCTCATTTGATTCTAATAATACTCAGAATCAGAAAGTTTAATATGATGCACTTGTGTATAATATACGTATATAATTTCCAAGCAAAAAGTAAAGTGACTCTAATGGGATATGTTTAAGTTTTATTTTCTTTATTGGTAATAGGATTGTTACTATGTGGATATCTTGAGTCTTCAATTAAATATGTATCTATTTAAAAATATAGATTAGTACATTAGTATCATTAGTCCATGAATGTAATTAGGGGAGAATCACCTGCCACTTAGTTAACACTGTCCAATAAGTCTTAGAATCACATAATTTTAAACAAATATGTCATATTCCAAAAGGTAAAGCCTTTAGATGTGAAAGTGTTATTGATTTAACAGATTTAACAGATTTAACAAGATTTAAAGTGTTATTGATATAACAAAAATAATCTTCAAATTACAAGAGACCACATCTGTTAAACAAGTCTCATAATCAATTTCATAATTTGCAACTTTTGCCTAATTTTATGACATTTAAATTCTTTAACAGACTCATGTATTAGATTTGAATATTTAATTTGATTAAATAGGTTTTGATAATTATCTAAATTTATTAAATATGCTAGTTTCCCATGGCTGAAAAAATTAGTTCTAAAAGACTAGCTGTGTATTTAAATTTTTACATAAATAGTGGCTGTAGTTATAAAAGATTAATGATAATCAGCTTTAAAATGTGTAAAGAGTGATGAACATTCTTCTAGCTGCAAAAACCCTTTAAACATTAAATGTTCTATCAGCAATAAGTAGTGAGTACATTATCTATCTAGCTAATGAGGCTGGACATAGAAAATCATGATAAAGGAAAGATGCCACCAAGTTTTGTTTTTGTTTTTAATTTAATTTTTTTCAGTGTTCCAGAATTCATTGTTTATGCACCACACCTACCAAGTTTTTAATCTTACTTTTACCTTTGTATCCTTTCACTTCCTTTCAGAAGCTGCTTTTTTTTCTTTCTAAGTTCCTACCTCAATTTTCCTCCAATCAGAAATGTACCTTGGCTCCTGGAATCCCACAGCACCCATGCTCATATCCAAGTACACTAGAAAGAAAGTTGGTGGAGTCTTTATTCTCCTCTCCACCACCTATATTTGCATTTCCCCCCAGAGATGTTCTGGAAAAAAGATAGAGCTAAACCTAAAGGACTTTTTATTTTTTATTTTTTTAATCCAATGGACATAATGTCATTTAGGTGAAGGAGTAATTTTGAGGCAGAAGTGCCTTTCCCTATGTAAGTGACTGCTTCAACCAAGCACATTATGGGCTCCTAGGTATATAAAATGGCCTTCAGAACACTGAGGCAGGTGGGGTGGGAATTGGGAAAGGCAGGGTCATAAGATGCTACCAAGGAATGCATATGTGTATTAACCCATGTGTTAAGTCAAAAATAAAGAAAATATTGCTCTAGACTAAATTCAGGACAACTTGTTACACAATAAGTAAGATAGATAGGGTTTTCCTTGCCTAGTTATTGAACTGCAAATGCTGGTACCAATGTGCTCACTGCAGGTGTGGGTGAGTATCAGATAGTTATGAATGGTCTTTGCAGAAATTCTAGGATAGCACAGTCATACAGACACATTGGATCTTCCAGTAAATAGATTTCTGCTCTGAGGCATACAGAAAACTTTGCATATTTTGCCTCCACTGGTGATTTTGGAGAGAACAGTTGATATATAAGCTATTATGAATTGGTATACTTGTGTCAGTATAGACCAAAGAGAAAGATATAAGCCACTTAGTATTCATACATCATGTTCTCTGGATTTTCTGTATCTGTCTTGAAAGTACTACTTTATTTACAGAGAGCAATTAGAACGGCTATTTGTTTATTAGGTTGCTCTTTTAATGTGTATGATGAAAAGTATTGGGTTTTGTGTTACACCACATAATATTTTCTAAAACAAAAGGAGTATATTCAGGCTACTATCTTGGTATATTTGGTGTATGTAAACTTCTGTCTGCACTACTTAACAAAATTTATTTTAAAAGATAATATTTAGATTTTTCTGGGACCTAGCCCTAAATCCATTATTATTCCTTTATTCTTTCCTTTCTCCTTCACATTCCTATAATAAGATGTCTGGATTCTGGGTTAATTAGAAATAATATGTGATGGAGATTATATAGAGAAAAATCAATTATTCCATTCTTCAGGGTGTAATTTTAAATTAAAAATCATTTTGTGATAAATTATATAGCCAATATAGGTTACATATAAATTATTAACATGAATATTTCTACCCTCCTTTTTTTTTAAATATTGTAATACTCAAGAATTTGTATTCAAGTAGGAAATGATATTGTTTTGTTTTTTGTTTTTTGTTTTGTTTTGTTTTTACTCAGTAGCCTATCCTCAATTTGGTGTAAATCTTCATCATAAGTTATATAATTTCACAAGTTTTAAGAACTCAATACAAATAGTTAATTAGATAAATGATCTATTTTAGAAAATGTACACATTCTAGTATATATGTTTAATTATATGCATGTATCTTTTTTTAATTAAAAACTGGGGTATCTGTGTGAGAAATTATAGTTGGAATCTGAAACACAAGCATTTCAGAGGCATTCTTTAGTTTCCTAAGCAGAATTTTTAGAATATGTGATTTTATGTCTAAAAGAAACTATAGCAAATAGTGACTATAATAAACAGTAGAAAAATAAAAGCAGATAAGTAGATGTTTTAAAAGGTGGCAGAAAAAAATCATGAGTAGTATTTTTAACCTCCCAAAGTAGTGTGTTGTGTTTATTTGAGGAAGGCAAACATTTCAGGGAGTTTCAAATATCTTAGAAAGAAACACGTTGTTTACATAGTTCTAATCATTACTGAGATTTTACCACTATTTTAAAATTTGAGGTCTTCATTAAGCTTTTGCCTAACCAAACTGTGAAATTACATGTATACACACTATATACAGAAACATGAAGAAAACATATACTTTACTCACAGGCAAATTGAAGTACGGCTTCTCTACTAAGAATACTTCCAAAACTGTTGGCTGCTAAACACTGATAATGACCAGAATCCTTTGCTTCACTTGGATTACTTATAATGAAAGTCCCGTCGATCAAACTGTAGCGATAATCACTTTCCAAATCTATTTCTGTTCCATTTCGAAGCCATCTTAGGAAAAATCAGAAGACAAATAGGTAAAAATTACTTGAGATATTATAATACTCCCTGGGAATGTCAGAATCTCATTGAAGGGAATTTTTAATACTTGAGAAGAATGATTAATAATGAACTTTTACCTGTAATTGGGAACTGGGTTGCCACGAGCTTCACAGTTCAATGCTACTTTCTTTTCATCAGAATCAGTCGGGAAAATTATATCATCTGGTTCTTGTACAAACACTGGCCCATAGTCCACACTTTCTGTAAGGACCAAAAAGGACACACTTTAAAATTTCTAAAAATATCGAGACTTTTTCTCTATTATTTTAATATTTAAAATTTTTCCTTTTTCCTTGTACTCAACAGACATACTAACACAAGAAAGTCACAACTAGCAAATTACATTATTTTAGTAAATTAGAGACCTACCTAGAATTTTTTTAATTGACTAAGATTTCTTTTAAAAATATGATATATATGATTAAAAAAACCAAATATCTCAAATATTGGTGGTGTACATTTTCAAATACATATCTTGTATTCATCTAAAGCGGAGCTAAAGAAGATAATGCTAAACAAGGACATTTAAAAAAACCTAAAATTTGGGACACCTGGATGGCTCAGTGGGTTAGGCCTTTGCCTTCAGCTTGGGTCATGATCTCAGGGTCCTGGGATAAAGCCCTGCATTGGCACTCTGCTCCGTGGGGGAGCCTGCTCCCCCCTGCCCCCGCCCCACACCTGCTTGTCTGCCTACTAGTGATTTCTGTCAAATGCTAGAGTAAAAAGGTCCCTGGGTGGCTCAGATGGTTAGGAGTCTGCCTTCAGCTCAGGTCATGATTTCAGGTCCCTGGGATCAGTCTGGCATCAGGGTCCCAGCTCAGTGGGGAGTCTACTTCTTCCTGTCCCTCTGCCTCTTCCCCCGCTCATGTTGTCTCTCTTTCTGTATCTCTCTGTCTCGAATGAATAAATAAAATCTTTAAAAAATTGCTAGAGTGTAAAGGGTAAATTATGTAATGCAAATAAATATATTCTCATAGAATAAATGAGACGTCCTCAAAAAAAGTCAAATAAGTGAATAAAAGTATCAAAACTGCACACAGTTAAGTCTTCATTAGCAGGTAAACAATGTAAATAAGAAGATCAGAAGAGAAAGAGGCAAGAGGGAAGAACACCTAAAATTATTAGATACCTACTATATGCCAGATACTAATTTTTATCTCATTTAATTAGTTAATATTCAGAGAAATCCTATGATAAAGGTAATTTTAAACTAATGAAAATTTTATAGAAAAGTAGAAATAAAATTGAGCCTCAGATGATAGCTTGGGCTTCAAAAGTTTTAACATAATTCTGCCGGAGTTTTAGGATAATTCTGCTGGAGAAATGATAAGTAAATGTGCTGGGGGAAGTATTAGTCTTATTAGCTTTTAGTAGTGCAAGAATTCACAGAGTTATATATGGATCTAGGATCTTTTACATCTTGAATTGTGAATTTAGAAGAAAGTAAAAATTTTTTCTTTATTTTTATCAATCATGAATTTGATTATATAGTAATCTTAGATCAAGATCCTCAAGCCCCTACCTACTAGATGCCATCAGCACACCTTCCCAAAGTATATAATAAAAAATGTCTCCAGAGATTCTTAAATGTCCCCTGGGTCTAAATTGTCCTCATTTAAAACCACTGCCTTAGAAAAATGAAGAGGCAAAATTTTAGGGAAGACATATTTCTAATGCTTCTACTAAACAGTTGGAGATTCACATTCTTTGTAGATAACCACAAGAAAATATCAGGAAAGAAATACAAGAATGAATGTCCCAGTAAACTCAAGCTTTAAAAAATTATTGCTGAAAAAGATATAAACCTCCATATTTAGAATAATGGGTTTAGAGTATATTTATATATTTTCTTTAAATTCATTCTTTTTTGGGCAAAGAAAAATAAAAGTGTTCATGGCACTCTAAATATTCACCCAATAAAACTGACCACTTAAAAAGCAGTCACTGTCAAGTATTTTGTTTGAGTCCTAGATAATCTAGCTGAAGTTCTTTTTTTAAGCTACAAATAATAAAATATTACATGAAAATAACTGAAATGTGTTTCTCTATACCAAATGACATTGCTATCACTTAAAACTTTTACTCAAAAATAAAAACAAGTAATATAATAAAAGTAACTAGAGAAAATTATTGTCAAAATATTTTATTTGTTGTTGCATCATAGTGCATTTATAAAAATTTGGAAAAGCACATGAAACCTTTAACTCTCAGTTACAGTTAAACCACATGATGGAGTCATGGAAATATATCTCTTCTAGTCTTTACACTGTAAATATGATCATTTAAGTCAATATTTAAAATGCTTATAATGCATAAAATTAATATTTAATAAATATATTTTATATTTTTTTATATTTCAAAACTCTTGAACTTTATGAGTCAGACATACTTGGGTTCAAATTCTAGTACCATCATTTTCTAACCTCCTTATTTGTTTTTACTTTTATCCTTTGTACTCCATTTATTAACTATGGATGATCATGTCTCCTGAAGATATTATCATGAAGATTGGTTGACATCAACATGTATGCTTGGTATACTTAGTATACCACAAGTGGTCAATAAATTATAATTAATAATTACAGTAACAGCAACAACTAACATTTCTTGTGGTATAATTGCTGCATAATAGACACTATACTGAATTATTTATATGCAATGTATCACTCAACACTCACAACATCCATGTGACTACAATTAATCCCTAGTTGTATAGATGACAAAACTGAGGGTGAAATTAATGAAAAGAATGTATATAGTAAATACATGGCAAACCTGGGATAGAAATACAGGGCTGTTGTAATCTAGAATCTGATTACCCCTGCCACTCCTATTACTATTATAATTTTGTCATAACATTTATAAAGCACTTTAATATATACTGTTATTTAATTCTTTGAGCTGAACGTTACAATTATTTCTAACAGAGATGAAAACTCTAAGGTTCTGAGAGGAGACTTCTGCAAAATTAGCCGCATAATAAGCAGTTGATTTTAACTAAAGGTCTATGGTTCTAAATATTTTGTTCTGAAAATTATCAGAAAGGACAAGAGAAATAAAGGTTGTCAGGCTGGAGAAATGCTAAGAGGTAAGATTACACACTGAAAAAATAAGAGACTGGCCTAAACAACATGTATTCTGTTGTGACTACTCATCCTCTTTTCAGTATCTCTTTGTTGTTCAATTGTTACTTCTAAAAGCATTTTAGCAAGCAATCATCCCCTCTCTCTCTCTCTCATTTTTCTTTTAGAAATAAAGTTCAGTGTAGGGGTTGAAGAGCATGTGTAGAGCTTCCCAGTCCTCACCAAAGGGTAATCAATGATGATTCTAGGTCTAAAGAGATTCATTTTTAAGATTCCATACCAAGAATGTATTATTATAGGTAAAATCAGATAGATTGATTCACTCTCCTGCAGTCGTACACTACATCTATTGATGATGACGATGGATTACTTTAAGCAATGTCCTTCTATTTTGCAATTTTTAACTTAATGGAATCTGTAACTTGTGGAGATGGACTTCGAAACATATATGATAATCATCACAAAGATCTGGATAACCAGTAAATCAAAATCTTTTTCTTAACAAGGTAGAAATCTTCAAGATATTTGTGTAACAGGCAGATGCCATCACACACAATGTTAATTTCTCATAGGAGTAATATTTTTGAGTGATTTTTTCTTAAAAATCAGCCTTTTTTATGAACAGACTATATAATGCGGGCGGTTATTGTCTGTGAAATATCAGATTCACACCTCCAGCATGTCCTTCCCCAGAAAAGAATTGTTTCAATTTAAAAGTGATCTGTTGATTTTCTCCTACAAAGAATGATGAAATTAACACACTTTCTCTCACTTCCCCTATGTTTACTCCATAAATTTTCTGTTCTGCTTCATGGTTCAGAATATCTGTTTGTTGTCTTTACAACTGAAAGACAATTTGGCTAGGTATCAAATTAGGGGTTCAATATTAATTTCTTTAAAGCCTGTAGA
>PISX010008835.1:0-79373 GCA_004024625.1 Mellivora capensis | reverse complement strand
TGTTCTTTTTAAAATACCGCTAATGACTAGATATATTGATGAAGATCCATAGTTCTTATTGTTGTGATTCAAGGATTTATTAATTTCTAAGAGATGTTGATTAAAAATGTTGACCAGAGGGGTGCCTGGGTGGCTCAGTGGGTTAAAGCCTCTGCCTTCAGCTCAGGTCATGATCCCTGGGTCTTGGGATCGAATCCCACATCGGGCTCTCTGCTCAGCAGGGAGCCTGCTTCCTCCTCTCTATCTCTCTGCCTGCCTCTCTGCCTACTTGTGATCTCTGTCTGTCAAATAAATAAATAAAATCTTAAAAAAAAAATGTTGACCAGAATGCTGGGGAAGATGTAGAGATTTGGTAGAAAACTCTCTATTTTGGGGATCCCTTAGGAATATTTCTTGGCTCTCCCTGGAGGAAGCATGCAAGTAAAGACATTCCATTGCTCTCTCTCTCTCTCTCTCTCTCTCTCATTGTGGACATTCCAGGAAACACCAAAGAAATGGAGGCCAGAGCTGCTTCTAACTCACGGTAAGAGAAACAAATTGTCCCATGGCTCAGTTCCAAGGGGCGAAATGGTGCAACTCAAATTTGGTGCCCGTCCTGGGGTCAACAAACTGGCCAGCTACTGCAATAGCCACATGGGTGTGGGAAGCAGGGGTCCAACAAGGCAGGTTGGATGACATGCCAGTAGATGTCCCCCACAGGTGGCATATACCAAGAATGTAGACCACTAAACATGAAGTGTACAGAATTTTCCAGATAGATTCTCTGGAGAAGATCTGATTCAAAATGGGTTCCCAAGGAGGGGGAGAAGGAAGTGTTTTGCTGTTCTAAAAACAAAGGTGGGATCCACCAAGGTGACATTCAGAGAGAGTCTGATGGAACAGAATACTATTGAGGAGTGACACCAGTGGTGATTTCCTCTTCTACCATTCCAGACATGTTTCCCAATGTAAGTTACCCTTCTCCTGTCAGTTCTATAAATCATGCAACTTCCCTGAACTGAAGAAAAGATAATTCTCAGAATGCATGATGTAATGAAGTGAATTCATGGCCATGGAGCGTCAGACATCTGGAACAGCCCAGTGAGTTGGACGAGCATAGGTCGAAAATGAATTCTTCCCTCTTCACAGGCTACATAGAGATTCCAACACTGGAGGAACAGAAATGAGTTAGAGGCCCCATCAGGAAAGCTGAGATATTCCTCTTCCTGGTCAGGAATCTTGCTTCAGGCTCTCCAAACAAGATCAGTTCTTCATACTCCTGTATCCAGACACAGTTCATGGGAAATGCCAAAATCCTAGAGTTCAATTTCCCCATTCATTATAGAATAATAGCATATATAGAATAGCAATATAGAATAATAGCATTGACCATGTCTATGTAGAGGGATTCATGGCATCTTAGAAAGGTCTGTGACAATGGTCCCACTCAAAGGGAACATCTGGAACACAGTGGAGGATGAATTTAACCCAATGGGACCAAAAAAGATGTATGACATTGTCCAGCCCACTCCCACCCCTGAAGACCTGATGGGAATTAGCTTATCTCAAAGGATGCCTTCTTTTAGAAAGGGAACTCCAAAAACCAGGTGTTCCTTCACCTTCTCCTCACTGCATTTCCTCCAATAAGCAGGTAAAACCATAGAAAAGGTGCTTAGTGCAAGGAATTACATTCGCAAAAATAAATTCCCAGCCCTTTCATGGAGTGGGGGCTACAAACAGAACTTTGGTCATTATGGAATGGTAAGTATATCATTTTGCACATGTGCTTGGGGCCTGAGGCTCATACTCAATGACATCAGCATTCTCTTTAAATTTGTCCTCCCATGAATCATGCCTTGGTTATTTTACAGTCAAATGTTGCCGAAACCCCTCTCATTCCTTCTATCCATGAGCACGCTCCCGGGGACTGCTGTTGGTCTTGAATTGTATTACAAAACATGTTACATGGTCATTTTCAGATTGCTGACTTGTAAGAAAAGTAGTAATAGATCTACAGGGGAGAAATCTTTGTTAAAAAAAGCATGTAAATGACTGAGAAAATTAATGCCCAAGATGATGTCCGAGTCTACCCTTGCTTGGAATTTCCTTAGAAAGCAGTGCTCAGAGTTTCTCCTCGACTAAAAGTCTCCAATACTCTGCCGGTAATTACATATCGATTCCACCTGTCAATGGCCATTCTGCCACGAGTCTTTTCCCATGAAATGACAAATGTATCCAGTCAGAATTCATCCCAAAGCCAAATCCGAAGGAAAACATCTTATTTACATAATGTCTGTGGGGAAAGAAAATTAATCCAATTAGACATTGAAAGGTGGAGATAACATTGGAAGAGGAAACACATCAATACAAGGAATCTAATGTAATTATTTCACACACTTGTCTTAATAGGAGAATTTATGTCCACTATCTGAAGGAAAGTAAAGAGCAGCATTTCAAGGGAGAATGGGAAGGCTCACTCCCACCATCTTTAATATGGGAAGGGGTTAATGGGACTTCAGGACAGAGCACTCCCATGTGTATTTGCAAGAGAAAAATACAGATAGTACTACGTGTACATTGCAGTCATTCTTCCTTGAATTCTCCCACACTGTGTCTTGTATTCCTTGTGCTTCCTTTCTTTTTTTTTTTTTGCAAAAATAAATAAATAACATTTAAAAATATTATCAACCAGGACCTGTTTAATTTTCTTCATCATCATGAGATGACCCTCTTTACTGTATTCTTATATTCCATTCACTTAATAGTCTGTTTATCAAATATATATTAATAGTCTATGATGGTTTTGGAAGAACATGGAGTATGGAGTAAGAATGGTGCTAGATACTAGGAAAATACTCATGGAAACATGTGACCCCTGTTCTCAGATATTTCAAATTCTAGTAGTTGGATAAGCCCGTAAGTGATGCATGCCAGCCATATTCCATACAAGCTCCAAGAGGACTGGGTGTAGAGTGCAATGAATATAGGGTCCATGATGGCTAAGACCTTCAGGAGGAGACAGAGCTCTTAAAGGAGATGACATTTGCACTGAAACTTTTTTGTTTTTTTTTTATATTACTTTGTATTTTTATTCAAATCTAGTGAAATGATTCAAGGAAGGAGCAAGTAGATATGAGTAAATGCATTAATACCCTGTAGCATATTAATTCTTTCCTCTCCATCTTCCAAATTCATGATACATGCCACTCAGTTTTTGCTACCAGAACGATCTCCAAAGTTATGTAGAAATCCAGGTCACAATGCTTTTAACAGTCAGCATGGGCCATCATAAGAAAAAAAAAAAACACAGAGGGGGTGGCTTAACAGACAGACATTTATAGTCTCACAGTTCCCTTAGATCATGGATCAAGGAAGCCAGCATGGTCCATACTGCAGAGAGCTCTCATTGTAACTTACGCATGTCCAGCCTGCTCTCCGATCCTGATGTCTCTTCTTACAAGGACACTAATCCAGTTGTGGGGGCTCCGCCCTCATGACCTCATCTAACCCTAATGAGGTCCCAAAGGCCCTTCGCCAAATACAATCACAGCTTCAACATATGAATTTTGCAGGACATTCTTTAATCCATAGCAATGCTGAAGGCACTTCACCCTGAATCTATGAAACGGTTCACAAACTAAAAATGAGTGAACCTTGAATCACTGTAGTTATTTTTGGAGAAAAAAGATAACTTTTAATAAAAGAAATCTTAGGTTGATAAAATGAACGTAATGATTGAAGACATGTAAAAAATATCCAGGCTATATATTTACAAGCAAGGATACATTAGGTCAGTCTGAAAATATATTTAAAATTGAATTTGACCTAAGAAGATATTAACAAAGTCATTTACCATGATTAAGTGAGATTTAGTCCCAGGATGCAAAGGTGGTTTGATATTTGCAAATCAATCAATGCGATACACCACATCAGTAAGAGAAAGGATAAAAATCCTGTGATCATTTCGATAGATACAGAAAAAGCATTTGACAAAGTACAACATCTATTCATGATAGAAACCCTCCACAAAGTAAGTTTAGAGGGAACATACCTCAGTGTAATGAAGGCCATATATGAAAAACCCACAGCAAACATCATCATCAATGGGGAAAAACTGAGAGCTTTCCATTTATGGTAAGGGACAAGACAAGAATGTCCACTCTTACCATTTTTATTCAACATAGGACTGGAATTCCCAGCCACAGCAATCATACAACAAAGGACATTAAAGGCATCCGGATTGGTAAGGAAGCTGTAAAATTTACACTTATTGCAGATGACGTGATTTACTATATAGAGAATCGTAAAGAATCCACCAAAAATCTACTGGAAGTGAAAAATTCAGTAAGGCTGCAGGATACAAAATCAATATACAGAAACCCATTGCATTTTTATACACCAATAATGAAGAAGCAGAAAGAGAAACCAAGAAGACAATCTCATTTGCAATTGAACCAAAAAGAATAAAATACTTAGGAAAAAATCTAACCAAAGAGATGAAAGACCTGTACTCTGAAAACCATTAAACACTGGTGAGAGACATTGAAGATGACACAAACAAATGGAAAGATACTCGTTCTCATAGATTGGAAGAACAAATATTGTTAGAATGTCCATAAACCCAGAGCAACCCACAGATTTAATGCAATTTCTGTCAAAATAACAACAGTGCTTTTCACAGAACTAGAACAAACAATCCTAAAATTTGGATGGAACCACAAAAAAACCCGAAGAACCACATCAATCTTGAAAAAGGAAAGCAAAGCTGAAGTCATCCCAATACCAGACTTCAGGTTATATTACAAAGCTGTAGAGATCAATGCAGTATGGTACTGGCACAAAACCTAACACATACATCAACAGAACAGAAGAGAGAACCCAGAAATGAACTCTCAGTTGTATGGTCAATTAATCTTTGACAAAGCAAGGAAGCATATCTAATGGGAAAAAGACAGTCTTTTCAACAATCGGTGTTGGGTAAACTGGACAGTAACATGCAGAAAAATGAACTGGACCACTTTCTTGGACTACTTTCTTTTTTTTTTTTTTTTTAAAGATTTTATTCATTTGACAGACGGAGATCACAAGCAGGCAGAGAGGCAGACAGAGAGAGAGGGGGAAGCAGGCTCCCCACAGGGAGCCCGACACGGGGCTCGATCCCAGGACCCCGGGATCATGACCTGAGCCGAAGGCAGAGGCTTTAGCCCACTGAGCCACCCAGGTACCCCTTGGACTACTTTCTTACACCACACACAATAATTCAAAATTGATTAAATACCTAATTACAGGACCTGAAACCATAAAAATTCCTAAAAGAGAGACAGGCAGTCACTTCTCTGACATCAACCATAACAATATTTTTGTAGGTATGTCTCCAGAGGCAAGAGAAAAAAAAAAAAAGCACAAATAAACTCTTAGGACTATATCAAAATAAAAAGCTTCTGCCCGGCAAGGGAAACTTTCTACAAAACCAAAAGACAGTCTACGGAATGGGAGAAGATATGTGCAAATGACATATCCAATAAAGAGTTAGTATCCAAAACATATAAAGAGCTCATACAACTCAATGCATACAGAAAAGAATCCAATTAAAAAAGAGCAGGAGACATGAACAGACATTTCTCCAAAGAAGACATCCAGATGGCCAACAGACACATGAAAATATGCCCAACATCACTCATCATCAGGGAAGTTCAGATCAAAACCACAATGAGATGTCACATCACACTTGTCAGAATGGCTAAACTCGAAAACACAAGAAATGGCAAGTGTTGGAAAGGATGTGGAGAAAAAGGAACCCTCTTACACTCTTGATGGGGATGCAAGCTGGTGCAGCCACTCTGGAAAACAGTATGGAGGTTCCTCAAAAAGTCAAAAATAGAACTACCCTACAACCCAGTAAGTGCACTACTGGGTTTTACCAAAAAAACAAAAAACAAAACAAAACAAAAAACATAATTCAAAGGGATACATGCACCCATATGTTTATATCTGCTTTATTTACAATAGCCACATTATGAATAAAGAAAGAAGGTATGGTATGTGTGTGTGTATATACACACACAATGAAATATTACTCAGCCACAAAACAGAGTGAAATCTTGCCATTTGCAACAATGTGGGTACATCTAGAGAGTTCAATGCTTAATGCAATGAATTATTCAAAGAAAGACAAATACTGTATCGTCACACTCATGTGTGGAATCTAAAAACAGAATAAGTGAACAAAGGAAAAGTAGAGATAAACCCCAAAACAGGCACTTGAACACAGAGAACAAACTGGTGGTGAGCATGGGGGAGGTGGGGGGGAGGGGTGAAACAGGCAAAAGGATTGAGAGTACCCGTTTTTGGACGAGGGCTGAGAGATATATGGAAAGGCAGAGTCACTAGATTGCACGCCTGCAACAAATACAACACCATACGTTGATTATCCCGGAATTAAAATTTAAAAACATTAATTTGAAAGAGCTAACTTAGCTTATTTCTCCTCAAACCAGAGGACATGTCTATACAAAGCCCTCTTGCATGGTGGGATCACGTGGTGCTATTTTTAGACAGCAAAAAGGCAGACATTGACATTCTGATGTCAAATTTTCACTGTGTCAGGAGGTGTCTTTTTTTTTTTCTGCATATGTCAGTCAGCGACACCAAGAAGAATCAGATTTCTGTGACTAACATACAGAAGAAAAGCCAGGTGTGTCCTTCTACCTACATGACGGTTGCATTGGATTTTCTAGTGAGGCTTCCATAGAAACACATCTGCATAAAGGAAGAAGAGAGAAGTGACCCTTCACATTTTCTGTCAAGGGGAGAATCGCCCCGTCGGTGTCTTTGAAAGATGTTCATTGCACGTCTTCAAAGGAGTCCATGTTGACACTGGGCCAACAACCCGGCTGAATGAGAAAACCCTGAGTGCTCCTTACTGTTTCACGGCATTTAGACCTACTTGAGCAATTTCGAAAGACACGACCTTCAATTTTTGGCATAGAGCTGGTGAGGTGCTGGGGCTGGTTCATACTGGCTCGAGAGCTAATTATTACATTTTCAAGAATTTTGTGAGCTGTTTGATATCACTTACGTACTTTAAATTGGCAGTGAAGAGGATATTTGCATCAAATAACTTGGGAATGGCTATAACTCAGATCTCTTTTTTTTTCCCCGTCCTTAGAGGCACTGGCTAAATATTTACCAGCACACTGCTGCATGCAATTCAAATCTTTGGTCTGTTACCTGGATGTTAAAAAGCCAAGTCAACCACCTCATAATCATTTATATACAACCAGTTTTCTTCTGTCTGCATGGAAGAGAATTCTTGCTAGCCCTTGTGCAGCAGATAGAATCAAAATGTTTAATTTGATCCAATACTGCAATTTGGGGGAATAAAAAGAGTATTTGCTTCCTGTACAAACAAGATGGTTTTGATTCATAGCTCCCTGCTCCTCCCCACTAAAATCAACTACAAGCCCTAGGAATAATGGAAGGGACAACCAAAGAATTCTGAAAGGTGAAAAGCAGAAGGGCAACTGCTTTAGGATCTCAGAATTATTATATGACGACACCAGGTAAGTCTAGCACCACCAGCAAAGGGCACTGATGTGAAATTGTGAAATCCTGCCAACGATATGTAGCTGGGGGAGGCACCCTCCTTCTCTGCCAGCACCGAGACTCCCATTCTTACCCAAGGACACCAAGAGTCAAATTCCCACCAAACTGTTGTGTTGATTTTAATGCAACTCCTATGAAAATCCCAGCAAGATTTTTTTGTAGATATGGACAAGCTTATTCCAAAATGTAGAACACAAGACATCTGCTCTACAACAGCTGAAACCATTTGAAAAAGAAGAAGAAAGGAAGACGGTCATGCTGCCCTATATGAAATCCTGCCATAGTCTCGTAGTAATCAAGACAGTATGACATTGCTGGAGGGATACACTGTACTCAGTGGAACACAGTCATAAAACCAGAAACAGACCCAAACAACCCACACTTCAAGTGATTTCTGTCAAAGTTGTGAAAGAAATTTAATGGAGGAAACATAGTTTTTCAAGAAATAAAGTTGGAGCAATTGCCCTTCTCTCTATAGGCACCCAACTAACAAAACAAAGAAACCAAATCCTCAACCACAAATCTTAAAAGTTAACTCAAAGCTGAACACTGGATTCCAATGTAAACATGTTATCTTTAAAGAAAAACACCAGTGAACAATCTTATAAAAGCGAAAAAATTTTGCTACTTGAAAGCCTGTGAAGACAATGGAAAGATAAGGTACATACTGGGAGAAAATACTCACAAACTTCATATTCAATATAGGACTAGTATCTACAATAATAAAGAATAGTCAGGACCCATTAATTAATAACACTGTACCTCAGAAACTGTGTACAGGGGAGAGCAATGGGTGGGAACTCTATATTTTCTGCACAATTTATCTGTCAACCTAATGCTGCTCTAAATTTAAAAACTCTATTAATTTTTTTTTAAGAACAAAAACATAAATCGACTATGCCGGCTACATTTTCCTCATTTCGCCATGGACTTGGGAAAATTCCTCCATATTTGGCACATGGAACATGCTGTCTTCCGCCAAAGGCAGCAACTTTGCAGGTAGCTTCATTCTGTGGACCCTTCTGGAGAGGCCATCTGAGAAGACCACGTAATGCTGCTGGTCACTCACTGAGCCCCGGTGAGCCTAAAATATTGCTCTGAGTGAACACCCCCCCCATCTGGATCTTCAACTCTGCACTCATCTATGGACATCCCCTTTCTCCCATCCTTCTCCCGTCCACACACAACCGGGGACACAGAGAAGAACATGACAGCATCCCACAGGCTTATCTTTAGAGGGAGACTATTTCCTCCCCTCTACACGCAGCAAACCAGTGTGACCAGCATTTGCTCTGAAGGCATGCCCTCCACTTGACGGACCTCTGTGATCGGTGATTTTTGGTGTCCCTCAAACACTAAGACTGTAGCTCAACTTTGCATCATCCTAAAAGACAGAAATGGAGCTACTTGATCCTGGCCATAACCAAGCCCTTAAGAGTTCCGTGAAAAACCATCTGCCGGGATGCCTTGGTGGCTCAGTTGGTTAAGCGGCTGCCTTCGGCTCAGGTCATGATCCCGGCGTCCTGGGATCGAGTCCCATATCAGGCTCCTTGCTGGGCAGGGAGCCTGCTTCTCCCTCTGCCTCTGTCTGCCAGTGCTCGCTCTCTCTCTCTCTCTCTGACAAATAAATAAATAAAATCTTTAAAAAAAACAACAAAAAACATCTGGCTGGGGTGACTCACTGACTTTGTGGCTGGCACAGTGGCTCTTGTAATTTGAATCTTGACTTACCTCAAATCTGTATCTTAAAGGAAGAGGATTCCACTCCTGTGAACACTACTCCAAATAAACCACTGGCATCAGGAGACACCCTGAGTTTAAAATAAGGCTTTCAGTGCATAGGAATATTTGGAAGACATGAGGAATACGTGTTCATGGGGAAAAAAAAAAAAGAAAGACTTGTTGAAGACTCGATTTTGGGTAGCTAACCCAAGAAAAGTATGACATTCTCATTGTTTTCCATGGAAGGTAATAATCCCTTTCTAAAAAAATTATTTTGGAGTTTAGGATTGACTATTCTAAATATGACTATCCTATTTATTTTAATATTGGGAGCCTAGTAAGGTAAAAGTTAAAATACAATGCTCACGTTCAATTTTATTATTAAACTTATATATAAATTCAGAAATGATTATATTGTGATATTTCTAAGTATAATGAATTAATACTCTACCTCGAGCTAATGGTTGAAGCATCTTTTCTAGTCAGAATTTTTTTTTCCCACATATTTAGGTCAAACTAAATACTTTGCTCTTTAAAGATGAAATTCACTCATTAATACTGTCATTCTTTAGCCAAAAACAGCAATTTGGATGGGAAACAACAGAGTCCAAAAGGCAGTAATAGAAATATTAAAAAGAAAAAAAAAAGTCATGTATCTGTCATGTATATGTTTGATTTTCCTGGAGAAAGAGACAAGAGACTAATGTTAGGATTCTTCTATCTACCATAACCCACCAAAAAAAAAAAAAATACATACAGTTAACCCTTGAACAACATTAGGGTCAGGGGCACTAAACTCCCATGAGTTGAAACCTGCATTTAACTTCTGACTCCCCTAAAAACCTAAATACTATCAGCCTCCTGTTGCCCAGAAGCCTTACTGATAACATCAATTACCGATTAACACATATTTGATGTATTAAATGCACTATATACTGTGTTCTTACAATCAAGTAAGGTTCGGACAAGAAAATGATATTCAGAGCAACAAAAGGAAGAAAAAGTCCATTTATAGGACTGCACTGTGTTTATTGAAACAAATCCATATGTAAGTGGACGGTCAGAATTCACCCCTGTGTCGTTCAAGTGTCAAGTATATGAGAGATGAATCGAAGTAAATGCATTTTCAATCCCTTTACCCACGTCCCCTTTTAGAACACAAACTTGGAGCGGCCTGACAATAAAGAAAAGATCCGGAAAACAATAGTGCATATTAATGTTGAAATAGTACATGAACTTCAGAATTTTTACAGATTCTGCCACAAATAGAGTCTTGATCCAACGAATGCTTTAGCTCCAATTTTGTCTTTTTTCTTGGTTTCCTTTGGAGGAGTATGGGAATGGTTTCTTGAAACTATAACACATCCTTTGCCCCCAAATGTAAGTGAAATGTTAAAAGATCATTCACAAAGGATCCTGGGGGCTCTTTTGGACTGAACTGTATCCCCCCAAAATTCACAGGTTGAAGCCCTAACCCCTAGGACCTCAGAATGGGCATCTTTTTGGAGGTGGGGGTCTCTCAAGAGGGGATTATGGTAAAATGAGGTCATGAGGGTGGGCCCTGATGCCGTAGGACAGGAGTCCTTGTAAGAGGGGAGGAGGACACAGACAAGCACGGAGAGCCAACCCCGTGAGGCCACAGGGAGACCACGGTGTCCACATGCCAAGGGAGGGGCATAATCTAACAGACATTGTTTAGTAGAACCGCTCGTTATTTCCCCTGCAGTGGAGAACCCATCTCACCTCATTTCCATACTCATTCTCTTTCAGCAAATATGAAAGCGTTCATGAAATCTGTGGAAGGTGTGCTTTCCCCTTTCCCGTCTTCACAGCACAGACTGTGGAGTGGAATCTGTGTGTTCCTTTTTGAAATGCTCCTCCCTCTGCCCTGGACGTCTGCCACTCAAACAAGGTACTTTGAACTTGCACTCCTTCCTCTGAGGGTAGCCACTGGGCTTTTTTTCATGTTTGCTCTTTTTGGGTTTTGTCTGATCTTTAATTTTTTTTTTTGTAAGATAATGGCAGATTCACATGCAGTCTTGAGAATTAATATAGAGAGATCTCATGAATGCTTTACCCTGTTGTCCCCATCTTGTTAAATTATAATATTGTATTACGATGAGGACATAGTTATTAATACAACCAAGATAGAGATCATTTCCATCAAAAGTCCCTCATGATGCCCTTTAAGACCAGCATGCACCTTCCTCACCTTACTACTCCTTCTCCAGTCTACAAACCACTCATCTATTCTCCATTTCCATCATTTATTTTTCACTTAAAAACAGAAAAGTAACCAGAATTGGACAGTATGTAGTCTTTGGGGATTGACTTCATCCAGTCAATTTTTCTCTCAAGATTTATCCAGCTGGATGCAGTTATCAATCATTCATTCCTTTTTATTGCTGAGTACTGTTACATTATGGAAGTCCCTCTTTGTCCATGGGGCTATGTTTCCAACCCCCAGTGGATGCCTGAAATCATGGGTAAGTAACGAACATATGGGGTCCCGGGGTGGCTCAGTCGGTTAAGTGTCTGCCTTCAGCTCACGTCATGATCGTGGAGTCCTGGGATCACATCCCACATGGGGCTCCCCACTCAGCAGGGCTTCTGCTTCTACCTCTCTGTCTGTCCCTTTTCGCACTTGTGCTCTCTCTCTCACTCACTCTCTCTCAAATAAAATAAAATAAAATAAAATAAAATAAAATAAAATAAAATAAAAAAGGATGGAACATATGCTATTTTTCCCTATACGCACATACCTATGATGACATTTGCTTTGTAACTTAAGCACAGTAAGAAATGAATGCATAAGAGGAAAATATACTAGTGGTAACAACATACTGTAATAGAAGTTATGTGATGTGCTTTCCCTCTCTCTCTTGTGCCTTTACAAAAAAATGTCGGGGCACTTGGGTGGCTCAGTGGGTTAAAGCCTCTGCCTTCAGCTCAGGTCATGATCTTAGGGTCCTGGGATCGAGCCCAGCATCAGACTCTCTGCTCTGCGGGGAGCCTGCTTCCTCCTCTCTCTCTTCCTGCCTCTCTGACTGCTTGTGATCTCTCTCTGTCAAATAAATAAAGAAAAATCTTAAAAAAGAATACATCGCACTTGTACATCATTCACTTGCTAAAGAACTTACCAGCCATGCCCAGTTTAGTGCCGTGAGCATAAAGCTACTAGGAAGATCTACAGACAAGAGTTTACGTAACCACAAGTATCTATTTCTCTGGCATTAAGTCCCAAAAGCTCTGGGTCGTATAGTCGCTGCTCATTTACTTTTTTAGAGAAATTACCGAACTGTCTCCCAGAGAGACAATTCCACTGATGCTACCGTAGGATCCTACATGTGACCCAGTTTCTGCACAGTTCTGCCAGCATTTCGTGTCCTCACTTCGTTTTTTATTTTGGTCATTCTCACACCTGGGTAGTGCTATCTCCTCGTGACTTTAATTTGCAATA
Organism: Mellivora capensis; assembly: GCA_004024625.1. Classification (NCBI taxonomy): domain Eukaryota; kingdom Metazoa; phylum Chordata; class Mammalia; order Carnivora; family Mustelidae; genus Mellivora; species Mellivora capensis. Next base: position 66,607 of record PISX010008835.1, on the reverse strand, counting down.
TGCCTGATGCCCAGTGACAGCAAATCTCTTTCCGTCTCTTTGTCATCCACAAGCCTCTATGTCTGTCTTTGTCTCATTTTCTGATTAGGTTGCATGATTTCCTTCATTGTTGACTTTGCAGACTTTTTTTTTAAAGCATCTTATTTATTTGAGAGAGCTAGAGAGAACTTAAGTAGGGGAGAAGCAGGGGGAGAAGGAGAGCGAGAATGTCAAGCAGACTGCCCACTGACCATGGCGCCCCGTGTGGGGCTTGATCTCATGACCCTGAGATCATGATCTGAACCAAAATCGAAAGTCAGATGCTTAACTGACTGAGCCATCCAGGTACACCGAATTTGGAGAATTTCTTATATATATTCTACCTGTTAGTCCAGATCTTTGTAAATATTATCCTGGCCAGTGTATTTTTAATGTTTTTTGGGGGGTGCCTGGGTGGCTCAGTGGGTTAAAGACTCTGCCTTCGGCTCAGGTCATGATCCCAGGGTCCTGGGATCGAGCCCCGCATCGGGCTCTCTGCTCAGCGGGGAGCCTGCTTCTCCCTCTCTCTCTGCCTACTTGTGATCTCTGTCTGTCAAATAAATAAATAAAATCTTTAAAAAAATGTTTTTTGGGTTTTTGTTGTTGTTGTTGTTGTTGTTGTTTTCTCCTTTAATCACTTTATTAAGTCTCAAACAAGGAGCATTTTGAGATCTGACTTCTCTGCAGTTTTATCTTTTCAGGCGCATTTTGTGAGGAGAAGTATTTGATGAGTTCTTGCTCTCCATACATTTTTACTGTAGAAGAAATAGCTTTCTTGGCCACATAAGTGATTAATGCAATTTTACTCAATGGCCTAAATGCATGAATACTTATTTTGCATTATTTTCATAGTTAAGGATATGCATGAATTCCAGGATTTCCTTGTTATCCTAATTGCTACATTTGTACACTTCTTTTTTGACATAATGTGGACTTTAAACAAATTAACAAGGAAAAGAGCCAAATGTATTCAATTTTATTCTCATCTTCAAATCACACACACAGATAAGTAAGCCTCCATGCTATGTGTTGGATACAGTGTTTCCTAATACTTACATGGTAAACAAAATCAGAATACCCATCACAGTAGATGCATAATTATTGATTAAAACTTGATACTGTTCCTAAATGTAAAAGTAAGAAAATCAACCGAAGTATCAGGAATAGAAGGAAACACCCTAACTCAATAAATACACTTGCAGAAATCCAGCCTCATGATGATACTGGTAATAAACCATGAGGACCTCTTTCTTCAAAATTAGAACAAAGGAAGTGTATCTCTTTCTTTGATATATGTTCAGCACAGGAAAATAAAGTATACAAATTATACAAAGAAAAGCATGCACTGGGCGTCGTGCATAAACAATGAATTCTGGAACACCAAAAAGAAATTTAAAAAAAAATTTTTAAAAAGAAGAAAAGCATGAACATTTTCACAGATAAACTGATGCCTCAGTCATAAAAAGGGACAGAAACAGTTAGCCATTAATAACTCAGCAATTATTTGATATAAGACCAATGCAATCACAAAAAATTATGAATATTTTTCCTCGATGCAAATCATTTACAATAACAACAATGTACAATGTATGTGGGGGTTAATCTGGGAAAAAATAACTTTGCGTGACTTTTTGCAACTTTTGCAGGAAATGACAAAATCAGATTTAAAAATGTGAGAAAATTTGCTTTATTCTTTCCACTTTTGAACTTCTGCTTGTTGCCTGTGGCTTTTCTTCATGCAGTGGCTTTATCAAGAATGACCATAAAATGATGGTCACAGGTTACTGTAGCAATCGACAAGTGTGTGTGATTACAACATTCAGAGACAAAACTCCCATCATAGAAGAAGGAACTCTTGAACAATGCAGAGAATTCTTCCAGGAACCTATCAGAGAAAAATTCCCCTTCCAGGCTTATATATTTGACCTTTATAAAATCCAAAACCCACAAGAGCTTTCTCCCATCCAGACAGGTGTTCACAGAATTCCTATTCAAGGTAAGATATGCCTTTCCTGAGCCTTGACCTCTTATGCAGACTTTTGTGGCCTCCATACAAACAAGGAAAAAAATGGAAATAGAGACACTGACCTTGGACAGGAGAGGGAAGAAGGTGACAGGTGGGTTGATGGTTTAACATTGAGATCATTTCAGACTTCCAAGCTGAAAACACTCAGATACCATGTGGCAAACCATCCAATGAGAAGTAGGGACCAGCATGCTCTACAGAAGCAGAAAATCACACACACACACACACAAAAAAACAACACACAAACACACACACAAACACACAAACATCTCTCTTGTTCCACCTGTGGACAATGTTCATGATGTAGGACATGTAGTGATGGGGCAAACCATCCAATGAGAAGTAGGGACCTGCATGCTCTATAGAAGCAGAAAATCACACACACACACACAAAACCATCTCTCTTGTTCCATGTGTGGACAGTGTTCACCATATAGGACATGTAGTGATGGGGATGGCTCAGCGATGGTTTCTGAGTTCCTGATGATGGTCTCGGTCTTTATCTGGACATTTCTCATGCATTCTCATTTATGTAAAAAGTCCATAGCATGTTACACTGATTACTTGTGTTTTTAATCAGAATGGTTTCTTTTGATAAAATGCATTCTTTAACCAAATGAGAAAAATAATTTTTTCCCCAATCATCTCCTAGAAAGTTGACTCATTTCAACGCGAATATTCTCAGTAATAAACCAGACACCTTCTTTTGTAGTGGGCACCAATGTTCAATCAAGTAACGTTAGTAGAATGGTAACCACTCGGTCTTGAGCGATAATTACACTTTTTGAATGAAATTCTGCATAAAGAAATCTGGCCATCGCGGAAAGAAAACACCTAGCAATTCCAGAAGGCGAAGTGAAGCAAAACATCCTATTATTTTAGAACAGCATGTGTTGCCGCTGCTCATACAAAGACTGTCGCTCTGAAACAAATGGCCGTGCTTCTTAAACACAGTCATCACACAGGAATAATTTAGGACCCGTTTTGTAGGATTTCTCTTTCTGTAAAATGCCATGAAGCTCTCCTTCCATGAAGCCGTTCACAAAGTCTTTGCAAATCTTGTTTCCATATTGAAGAAGGAGATGTTCACTCAATTACACACTTCGGAGCCAACTTTAAAGAACTTCACACGCGATCATTTCATCCACCAAAAGCCTCGTAATAAGAGTAATTACTTGGGAAACTCTTGCTTGCACTGATTAACTCTTTAAAAAATCATTTACCAGCTTACAGTCACCTAGTTACATGCGCGTCAAACTGAGAGGTAAAACCTACACACGCTCTCGGCTGGTTTATACTCTTGTATTTACCAAAGGCTAAAACCTGAAGGATTTTATGGCCATGGGACTTAAAAACTCTACATTCTATACATTGCCATTTGGCAACCCTTCGTTTTTGTTTTTTTGTTTTGTTTTGTTTTTTATTTTTTTTTGTTTTGGATGTGGAGTCCCTAAATCTAAAATTACAGACATCCAAAGGATTATTATGGTTGTGTCGCTGCATAAAATACATCTTTAAAATTTATTTCAGCACGCAATACTTTCGTGTTTCAAAATTTAAAAACAAATGTATCAACCGATAAACATTGGGAAGGCCTGCCTCTCTAGGTGCCCCATACAGACAGCTCTATGAACCCTATTAGATCATTTTACACATATTTATGTATTGTCCCAGTATTTTTATGTAGTTATAATCAAATATAAATATGCATGCAAATAAAATAAGCACAAATGCATACTTAAATAAGTATGCACAAATAACTACAAATATATATATATATATATATATATATATACATTTTCATTCATCCTTTTCACTCAAAATTCTGCTGTGCACTTTGACTTTTATTCCCCAAGTAATTGTTTATCTTTTTTAATGATTTTTATTATTTTTTTAATTTAATTTAATTTTTTTTCAGTGTTCCAAAATTTATTGTTTAAAGATTTTTATTTATTTGTCAGAGAGAGAGAGAGCACAAGCAGGGGAGAGGCAGGCAGAGGGAGAAGCAGGTGTTGTGCTCAGCAGGAAGCACCATGCAGGACTCGATCCCAGGACCCAGGCATCATGACCTGAACTGAAGGCAGCCGCTTAACCAACCGAGCCACCCAGATGTCCTGTACCTTTAGTTTTCTATCTAAAATGTTTCCATACCCAAGGTCAACAAGGTTTTCTTTTATCTCTAGTAGTTTTATAGTTTTCCCTTTTTCTTTGAAGCCTGTTTGTTCTGAGTTAATTTTTGTGAGGGTTGTAAGTTTTGTGTCTCTATGTTTGCTTGGGATTTCTTACTTATTTCTTTTTTGACTTTTTCCTTTGACCCACTGGTTATTCAGGATTGTGTTAATGTTCACATATATGTAGATTTTCCAGCTTCCCTCTTGTTTATTTTGAGTTTCATACCATTGTCGTCAGAAAGGATACGTGGTATGATTTCAACCATCTTTAATTCGCTAAGATTTGTTTTGAGGACTATTAAATGATTACACTCGAGAAGGATATATTTTGTTGCTGTTGGGTGGAATATGCTATAAGTGTTCATTTTGTAGAAAGTATGGTTCAAGTCCAATATTTCCTAGTTAAATTTTTGTCTGGACGATCTATCCATTAATGAGTGCTGGGTATTTCATTCCCCTGTGATCATTCGGTGGTCCTTTTCTTCTTCTGACTTGTTACTGTTTGCTTAATACATTTAGGTGCTCTGATGTGGGGTGCATACATATTTCCAGTTGTTGTAGCTTCTTAAAGATGGATGTCTTTGTCATCATATCATGACCTCTTTGTCTCTTATTACAATTTTTGGCTTCCGAAGTGTTTTTTGCCCGACGTTAAGTATAGCCTTCCCCTCTCTTTTTTGGTTTCGGTTTTGGAATACCCTTTTCCATGCCTATGTTTTGCATGGACACACATGTCCTTAAAACTTAAAACTAGGATCATCACCTGAGCCGAAGGCAGACTCTTAACCCACCGAGCCACCCAGGCGTCCCCTAATTGTTTATCTTGAATATATTCTCAGAGGTCTTCATAAGATGATTTCTCTTTTCCTTTCACATACCCCCGTAGCATTCCATGGCTTAGATGGATCGTCGTACCTGTGCACACTCTTGCCGTAGCAGAAAGCGTGTGCATGACTAACCACGCACGTGTCCCTTCTGTAGGGGAAGACAGACATCTCCAGCTACACTTCCAGATTCTCGGCTCTGTCTTTGCAACAGCAGAAGGAGTCACAAGAGAAAAGCGTACAAATGTGTGCAATACTTTTATGTGATGCGGGAGCCTTCGTAGAAGTGAAGATTCTCAGAGACATTTTTGTACTGAGCTTGAGGAAGCGTGGACAGTCTTGGACAGATGCAGTAGGACAGCAGGGTACAAGCTCAGGGTAGTAAACCAGGGAAAGTTAGCAAGATTAGTTCTTTTGGACTCCTCTTGCTGTCCCTCCGTCTTGTGTATAAGGATGCTCTCCTTTATACTGGGTTTAGCGAGGGCCCCCTCTCACCTGTGGGAATCACAACCTGCCCCAGGGAAAAGGCAGACAGTCCTTCCTGCACCCGCCATTTCCCACATCCCTTCAGCTGAAGATATTAAGTGCCTTGCCTGGGGTCGTGCACCCTGAACCCTGTCACCTCACACTAATGCACGTGTACTGAAAGGGTACATGTTCAAATGCAGATCGTTGGTTTGGTTGACAAGTGCTCTTGTCATTGATGGTTGTTCCATACTGTATCCTACAGTCCTTGCACTTCTCCATGCCCTTTTGCCAAAAATATAAGAGAGAGAGTGCTCCTCTCCCAACAGCTTTGCCGAAAATCTGTGTTATTTAACTTTGGATCCTGACAATCTGATCTAAAATCCCTGTGGATTTGACTTTGCTGTAAGTACTCTTGAGTCAGGTGCTAGTATGAGCCACCATATTTCAGAGAAACACACACACACATGCACACGAACAGATGCACTCAAAGACAAACACAAACATCATACAGACACACTCAAAGACACACAGACACACACACGCACACACACAGTGCCAATGAGTTTACCCAACACTGTCCAGCTGAAACTGGAAACACAACCAACTGGTTTTCCATCACAGGCGCCATTTTGAACTCCAACAAAAATCACAACTGGGCCAACTCATGTCCAGGATGCTGCAGGACTGCCCCAGGAAGCTCAATCAGCCAGATTCACACCAGAACTCCCTTCTCCTCAGACAAGAAGATATTCGATCCATCCTCGAAATGCTCTGTTCCTCGAAGCCTCTTATGGTCAAATAATTTTTGACAAAGCAGGAAAATATATACAGTGGAAAAAAGACAATCTCTTCAATAAATGGTGCTGGGAAAATTGGACAGCTATATGTAGAAGAATGAAACTCAACCATTCTCTTACACCGTACACAAAGATAAACTCAAAATGGATAAAAGACCACAATGTGAGACAGGAATCCATCAGAATCCTAGAGGAGAACATGGGCAGTAACCTCTTTGATATCAGCCACAGCAACTTCTTTCAAGATATGTCACCAAAGGCAAAGGAAACAAAAGCAAAAATGAACTTTTGAGACTTCATCAAGATCCAAAGCTTCTGCACAGCAAAGGAGACAGTCAACAAAACAAAGAGGCAACCCACGGAAGGGGAGAAGATATTTGCAAATGACAGTACAGACAAAAGGTTGATATCCAGGATCTATAAAAAACTTCTCAAACTCAACACATGAAAAAAAAAACAACAAAAAAAAAACCAAAAAACGTTTCCCCCTTGTCCTTGAGTCACCCTTCAGACCTTTCAGATGGGTTCCTTGTTTCACTCATCACCCATCCCTCGTCCTTTGCAGACCCTCCTGCATCAAAGTGAAGCAAGCCTTTCACAACACATGACTTCTTGAGTTCCTGTCTGTATTACACTGTCTCGTCATTAAACTCATGCAGGTGGCTTTGACAACAATCTTAAAATTCCCTTTCATATTCAGACCTATTTTCCCCCTATGGGAATTTCTACACAAGTTTCCTATAACATCAAAAACGCATTCATTCATTCATATAATTTATTCTTTCCTTCCAGAAACACATCTTGGTTCCTCTGAGCATGCCAGGCAGGATGGAGCTCTTTCACCCGTCACCTGCCCATGCTGTGTGAGCCGATAACTTTGATTTCTTTGTGACCACCTAATGACAGACTATCTACCCCCATGCCATTACTGGTAACACTGGGCCTTTCCCAGTTGCTAAGGACTTCCCTTAAGGTGGTCAAGAGCACTTCAATATGAAATTGATGGAAAACCTTGAAAGCCAGACATCCTTGCATGTAAAAAAAGACAAATGCCTCTCTCTCTCACGCTCTTCTTGTTAGAGTACCATGACCAAAAAAACCAAAATGTTCATGTTAAATCAATGAAAATAGAGGTATTTAATTACCACCTATGTACTATGGACATTCACACATGGTATAAATACACATATATACATATAACACATGTATACAATGTATATCTTACTTTGTATGAAGTATACAATATGGTTACTATGTTATATTAAAGCAATATGTATCATACCTTTGTATATGTCATATGTGATAGGTATATATATTGCTCTGTATTAAAATTACAGTATACTACTTGTTATAGTATGTACACATAGTATGCATGTATATTTGGACAATTTTATTATTTTATTCTTTATATATAATTTTGTTCTTTATGTATAGTTTTATTCTTTGTATATAATTTTATTCTTTGTATATATATACATATATACACATATATATACACAATTGCTGCATCTTCTTTGTTATATTTTAGCCAAAGATAAACATTTTTACTACATTTCTAAGTAGCCACATTTCCTAAGAAATTTTTAGAAAATTTCAGAATTCCTGAGGAAGCACAGCAAACATAATTCAGAGGAAAGTAGTTTTACTATCAACATTTTAGAAGCCCTGCAAATACCCTTTAAGATTATTAAAGATGCATTTGCATGACCCAAGCTCCATCTCATCCCTAATTTTTATCAGGCATGCTGGCTTCAGAGCAGCTGATGTGGTTCTTGATTTCCCCAGGGGCTCCTGGGCTGATGCAGGGTTTCAAATCAAGGGAGGTTTACTCCCCCAGAATGAGAATGAGGAAATTTATTTCCTGCCAAGAATTCAGGAGTGCTTTAGAGAACAGAGTGTGCTTTCTCAAGACTCTTCAGCAAAATATCTCTAACAAACATGTGGAGAGGTTAAGAGAGAATTCTTTATTCCCCAGTGTTTTAAGAAACACTTCAAGTTTTCCTCTGGACTGGATCGGGGTCTGTCGTGGATAAAATATCAAACTGGTGTTTAGACCAATGCAAATGACTTTGTGTCATGTGATGTAAATACTGTACATATCTGGGAATAAGCCGCATTCCCCACAACACGGCCTGCACTAGCAAGGACTTCAGCAATTCAGGGAGGGGATGAGATCCATCTAAATTTTATGTCCCCTAACTCCTGTGCCTACCTGTTATTACAGCCCCATATTGCCTGACCTTATGTGTCCACCAAGGCTGGCATGAGGCTCTGTTTTGTAGTTCCTACACCAACTCACTCTGAGGAGCTTGGGGTCTTTGCTCTTGGTGGGTGGGTCCGGAGTCTTCTATCCACATCTCTGACGTTCTTGATTTCCTACTCTTCCCCTGCTGAAATCCTCTCGGTTTCAGTGCAGGCAAGAGGCAGTCAGTTCCCATGGGTAGAGGACCTTAGTAGGGTTTGGCATTGATTTCCAAACATTTTAGGGAGTCCAAACTTCTGGACTTTGATTCTCCAAGAGTCTTGATTTATTGACCATGAGAATGGGGTCAGGGGCCAGGAGCCATGCAATCGTCACCCCAACCCCCACCCGCAGGATACATTTGCAAAGGTCAGGAGATGTTTTTGGTTGTCCCCACTGGGAAGGAATGCTGGAGGTGTGGAGTGGGTAGATCCTAAACATCTTGCATTGCACAGATTTTTCATTCTCTGGGTCAGAAAGTTGACAACACTGAGGTCGAGAAAACGCACAAGAGCTTTTGGACATACGGCAAGACTGGATAGTTAGGTGGAGGAAGTTGTATGACTCCAGTTATGGGTATGGATGGAGTCTCTATGAGACACAGGGGTCTGTGTTCAGATTCTGTGGGAGCTGGGAATGTAGATTCATGCACGGGATGAGTCTTGGTGTTTGCCATGACGCAATGCTGTAATGATCAGGAGCTGTACTCAGACCCATCATTGCCTGGCATATCAGCTAGCTGAGACATTCCAGACCTTGGGACCTGGGTTCTTTCTCCAATGCCAGAAGACATTGGACTGCTCTCTGCCCTACTTCCTAATGCTGGCCTGCATAGGCTTCCTGAGCTCTTTAGAAAGACCCTAGAGGAAAACACACAAAGTGTATTGGTAAACAGCCAACATTGTCTGGGTCTGGTCCCTGCACCCACATGTTTCTTCCTGTGTCTGGAACCGATGTTCAGACTAAGCCCACCAACCAAGCCTTACACAGACATGAATTGAGATGTTGATGCATGGTTTATGCTGGAAAATGAGACACATCTCCATAAAAACCAAGGAACACCCATCCTTTTGTTGATGGGTTTCTCTATTGGTGTTAAGCCCTGTGGCATTACTGGGCATTGTGTACAATTGGGCAGAAAGAAGACATGTGTAACCCACACTCCACAAATATAGCCTTTGTGCATGTTCGTTGGCTGGAGTATAGACCACATCTTGTTTCAGAGGGATTTCCTCTGAAGGCCTTATATAAAAATTCTGTGTTTTCTTATGGGTTTTGGTTTGTTTTTCATATTTCTTTATCTCTACAACTAAATGCAAGCGACTAATGCTTTCCCTGAAGACATCCCGGTGATGTTATACTTGCATGTGAATGAGGTACCATTATAAGTTGGCTGCTGTAAAGGACTTGCATTGAGCTGGAACAGAGAATGTACCCGGTTCTCTCGATCCCAACAATAACTGTGTCTTAAGTTGGTTAGGAATTCGTATCCAAGGCCAAGCAAGACCTGGCAGCAACCCCTTAAATCAGGAATACATTATTCAAGCCAAAAAGATATGATAAACAACAAAGCATACACTTTGCTAGGCTTTTAGACACAAGTTGAAACTTGATAGCAAATGTGTAGTGTAAAATTTATCAAAATGGTTAAAATTTAAAAACGAGCATGCCAATGTAAATTTTTCAAAAACTTGTTTGCTTTTACCAACATTGTTTTTGTTCTTTCTCTGGAGAACAACGCAAACATGCATGCATTATCCAGTGAATGTATGCATCAGTAATGCTAATTATAAGATTCAAGAACATCTCTGGAACTTTGACCATAAAACCATATTTCTGGGTTGCCTGAGTGGCTCAGTGGGTTAAGCATCTGCCTTTGGCTCAGGTCATGACCATGTCCCCTATGGGGCTCACTGGTCACTGGGGAGCCTGCTTTTTCCTCTCCCTCTCTTTCTCAGATACATAAAATCTTAAAACCATATTTCTAAAATAATCCAAAATGTATATTCCCATTAGACTTCATTCATTCCTGAAAGAATTAATTCCCAAGATGGAGGGGGACAGACACAGATGTCAGAGATCCAGAAAAATGATCTGGATCAGATTCTAACTCTGATAGTTGATCTTTAATTTATTCACATGTGCTTCAAACTCTGTGGACGTTACAGGGTTCTATGACCAGGGTGGGGAGGGGGGCACAATTTAAGTCATTCTATTGCAAAGAGAGGGGAAAAAAAAAAACCAAAGGAGGTAGAAACCCACTTTGCCACCTAACATATGTAAAAAAATCCCTTGGTAAATGATTGCATTTCTACACATATGTGCAGCTTAATTTAAGTAATCTAATTAATCTGCAATTAATTAGATTCAGTCTGGGAATGAAAAAGATCGACTGCAATTTTGCGGGTAGCTGGGAGGGCAAGCCTTTCCAGGTCTCCCACAAGAGCAGACCTGACTTTTTCTTTTCCTCCTTATGTAGGTCCTGAATCTTTAGAGCTTTATTTTGAATAATCGTATGGGCCTACTGTATTCAAAGATGGTTGAAGTGCATTTCGGTATAGAGCTTTGGTTTCCAAATTATCCAATATTCTCTCAAGCTCTCTTTCTCTCCTGTGTCACACACACACATGTGTAAACAGGGCATTTGGGGTGTTAATCCATTGCCATCTGGTTTCCTCCCTCTCGTTCATGCAGCAATTTTTTTTTTCCTTTCCATTCTAAACATGATCCACAACTCATGACCTGAAGCGAATGTTTATGTCAGGAGACAGTCACACTTGATGGAGATGCTCACTAGCCTATATTTCTCCAACACACACTGGTCATTTATGATAATAATATGTACAGTTGACCCTTGAACAACACAGGGCGTAGGGATGTGAACCCCCACAATGTCGAAAATCCACATATAAATTTGACTCCCCCTAAAATTTATCTGTTAATAGCCCACTGTTGACCAGGAAGCATTTCCAATAACATCAACAGTGGAATCACACACATTTGTACTTCTCTAAGCTACAGAAAAGAAAATGGTATTGAGAAAGTCATAAGGAAGAGAAAATAACATTGTATAGTGGTGTACTGTAGTTATCAAGAAAAATCCTCGTACAAGTGGACCGGTGTGTTTCAAATCCGTGTTGTTGAAGGGTTTGACTCTATACATACAGATGAATAGAGAGAGAGTTTGCAGATTGTTATAACTCCAGGTGAGCCTTTAGGATTCTTAAACTCACCACCCCACAGTCCATACTTTCTTTGGAGGGGTCCTTCTCTGTCATTTGTCACATAAGCATCCTGGAACTTCTTCACGCCTTTCCTGCAAGCAGCAGGACGTCATGTCTGTTGGATAAACCTTTTAAGTTCTCTTTCATATCTCTTTTGTTGTCTGAGTTCAAGGACATATTACTTAAAAGACAGTACCATAAAGTGTCAATGTGTGGGATTGCTACAAAATTATGACAAATGGAAAATTTCTGACTCCTTGCAAGCCCATGCATCTAGATTTTACTCTCTTGTTGACAACTATTTTATTTGGATTTCTATAATCTACTTGAAACCAATCTATGGTCAGTCCAGTCTATTAATCAGAAAACTGCCCAATTTCATAGGAAGCAGATGGGAAAAATAATAGTTAATCATGCATGTCATGAAGTGTAATCCCTCTAAGCCTCATTTTGGATACAAAAATTGGAATATAGATCTATGAAATGGTAGGCCAGTTTCATGCAGATCCCACAGAGGAAGCCAAGGCTCGCCCTTTACTCTTTGTTTTATGATTGCTTTTTTAAACTTCTGTATTGAATCTCCTCTGATGACAAGTGTAGATACCTTTCAAATAGATAGTTAATTAACACCTTAAAAGAATATTTGCCTTAAGTAAACCTGATAAAATAAATGAACAGTAATACTAACTCAAAGAGGATATTCTGATAGGATTATCTTACGCTGCTGTATTTTAGCCATAGGGATGATGGTTTTCATCTTCTTTTTGTTGTTGTTAAATACTAAGATTGCATTTTTTTCCTTCCAAATTTTTGATGTTGAGGGTTAACACTCTTTAGCAGGAATGTTACAGTATCACAGATGTAAACGGAAATATAACAACAACAGGCTTCACCAAGAGTTTTCAAGAAAGGATTGCAGAAATAGGTGAGAAGGACACTGTTGTTCTAAACGGGAAATCCAGTGTATGGGAAGGTAGACAGGCGTCAAGGTTTGGTAATCCTAAGAAAGGAAAAAAAGGTAGGTGTGATTGGAAAGGTCAGCCTGGTTTTGTGCAAACAAAGACCCAACCAAATCATAAACAACAGTGAAATCCTTTGCCTTTTCCACATCAGAGGAGTGAGGCAAACCTAGATTTCCACTTGTTCTGACCAAGGAAAGTTGAAGCCATCATAATGCATTATGTCACCCTCAGTTGCCATGGCAACCACAGAGCCTGGGGGCTCCTTGACAAACTGGTTGCTAAAGTCCCCCCAGAAGCTCATTCGGAGATTGACTGCCATCTCCGTCAAGAACCAGTCAGTCCTTCCTGAGTCTTGTCTGATTCCTCAACCCCGCCAATTCCGTGTGTGAAGAACTGAACTCCTTGGGGAGGTGGTAAGTGAAAAGGGAGCCAACCGAAAATCTTTGGTGACTTCTCAGTGTGATTTACAGAAAAAGTGGTTCATTGCTATCCATCAATCCATAACTGTAACTCAGCACATAACCGATGTCTTTATGGAAGTCCTCACAGAGTGACACCAGAGTACGGTTCTCAGTGCTAGACAGGCATTGGTATAACAGAGATCAGTCAGTCCTTATGACCGAATTTGGAATATTGCTGCAGAGAAACAATGTATTTGACACCATTATCCCTTGACATTACAAATATTTGCCTTTACATACACACCTTTAAGAACTCATTGATCTTTCTGTGTGTTGTTTCTTTCTGAATTTACTTGGGCCATCTAAATTATCACATAGTTGATATCATTACCTATTATTGACTAATATAACCCACTCACTGTATTTCTATTATTTGTAATTCTGACACTGGCCCTTCATGAGAGATGTTTTGGTTGTTATTTTTGAGTGGCAGAAATAAAACTAGCAAGTGAGCAGTCATCTGAAAGAAAACTTGCAAAGCATTCTATAAAATTACACAGCAGTGTTTCTCATTGCTGTTTTCTTTTTGTTTTTGTTGTTTTAATATATTGACTTTTTATTAAATGAAGCATAATCAAGCGAATATTTAAAAACAGCTGAAAAAAATTAAACCAGCTGTGTTATGGCGTCTGTGTTTGCATCCACGCATATTCATGTAATAAAATCCTGACGTCTCAATTGGTGCTGGGAGGTGAGGCCCTTTGGAGCTGATAAGGTCTTGAGGATGACTCCTTCATGAATGGGATCCATGTCCTTGTAGAGAAGGATCCCAGAAAGTCCCCTTGCCCCTTCCATCATGTGAGGACACAGTGAGAAGATAGCCACATATGAACCAGGAAGGAGGGTCTCATGAGACATCAAATCTGCCAGCAACTTGATCTTTGACACCCAGCCAAGTATCTTTATCAGGGTATCTTTCTGGATCTTTCTGGATCTGGGTATCTTTCTGGATACTGGGTATCTTCTCTACCCAGAGAAAGAAATGTTGATAGGCAGCTCAGTTGGTGGTGTTCTGAGGATAGAGTAAAGCTCATCAAAGCAAGAACTATTTGTGCACATGAAATTAGAGAAATACAAGATGGAGAAATGTGAAATTATGGGTCTACTATCTACAGGAAACTTGAATCTGGAAGTCTAAAAGAAACTTTTAGGTAAATATTTCTGAAGGAAACTTTTCCTGAAGTATCATTGTGAGTTTAGGAAAAGAGGTGGTGAAACACGGATAGGAATCCCAAGCAGAAACATGACCAGAGTGTCATCTTGTAGAAAAACATGACAGTGCTTCCACAAAATTCTGGGTCTTTATGAACTCTCTGTAACCACTAGAAATAGCCAACATATACCACCTCACACCAGTCAGAATGGCTAAAATTAACAAGTCAGGAAACGACAGATGTTGGCAAGGATGTGGAGAAAGGGGAACCCTCCTACACTGTTGGTGGGAATGCAAGCTGGCGCAGCCACTCTGGAAAACAGCATGGAGGTTCCTCAAAAAGTTGAACATAGAGCTACCCTATGACCCAGCAATGGCACTACTGGGTCGTAGGAGGACATGTGATGCTACAAGCATTGGGTGTTATATGCAACTGATGGATCACGAAATTCTGCCTCTAAAACCAATAATATGCTATATGTTAATTAAGTTGAATTGAAATAAAAAGTTAAAAATTCAAAAAAATAGTTAAGGTAGTTCTATTGCTACTACAAAAAAGATGCAGGTACATATATGTGTATACACAGTACATATATATATGATATGTGCATATAAATGCTATTAGGGAAGTAAAATTATGCAAAAGTCTATCTGGAAACATAAAAGCAATTCAGAAGGGTTTTTTTTTTTTTTTCCCTCTCTGATTCCCGAGGGATTTGCCATCAAGATAACTAATGCAATGAGCTCATTATTAGCAGAATCATGATTTGGTTTCTTTTTTTTTGTTTGTTTGTTTCTTTTTTCTTTTTTAACAGAGAGAGAGAGCACTGAGGGAGAAGCAGACTACCCGCTGAGCAAGGAGTGCAATGCGGGGCTCGATCCCAGGACCCTGAGATCATGACCTGAGCCGAAGGCAGATGCTTAATGGACTGAGTCACCCAGGCAGGCCCTCCCCGCCAGAAACAGACTCTTTTTTTTTTTTTTAAAGATTTTATTTATTTACTTGACAGAGAGAGATCACAGTAGACAGAGAGGCAGGCAGAGAGAGAGAGGGAAGCAGGCTCCCTGCTGAGCAGAGAGCCCGATGCGGGACTCGATCCCAGGACCCTGAGATCATGACCTGAGCCGAAGGCAGCGGCTTAACCCACTGAGCCACCCAGGCACCCCATGATTTGGTTTCTTAAATGATCAAGCGGTTTCAAACAATACACCCGAAAAACACACTTTTAGAATTTTAGAAATTTGGACAGCATTCAAGGAAACTGTCCTCCTGGAATCTGGGTAGTCAGGGAATGTGATTTCAGTAAAATCCTGTACTTGGTCTTATCTGGGGTATGTGTCAGGAGAGGCAGAAAACAGCATGGCGTTAGAGGAGTTGATCAAAACAAATATCCTGTTTATGTTATAATGTTTCATCACTAATTATTTTTCAGAAGAGTGATGAGGAATTTAATAATATCATCAGTGGCTAACTGATCACATTATGAAGAAGGGTTTTTTTTTTTTTTAATGTGTGTGTCTCAGCATTCCATCAGCCTCAACCAGGCTTCCTGGAACAAATTCGTAGTCTATAGCAACCCTCTATTTGTTTTTTTGTTCTTTTTTTGTATCGAGAGAGAATTTTAAAATACAAATAGTAAAAGGGCTACTACGTACTACTGCTGTCTCAGAAAATTAATTGCTAGCATTCTGCTGAAGTTGCAAACACCACACATTCATATAAAGAATCATTATTGAGCAAAAAGTGATGATTTGGGCTTCAGTTGGCTTTTAGATAGGAATATCAGAACGTGTGTGTAGGTTCTGAAGTTTTTTAACTTCCTCAATGTTTGGTTTTCGGGGAGAATTAGAATAAATATTCCTACAGACGTGTTTGAGCAAAAGCCATGAATCTTTGTGTACCAAGCATTGTGTCATCTCTGTGCTGGGTATGGGCAGGTTTCTCTCCATGCGCCTATAGTGCTGGTCTTCCTGGGAGTCAAAGGTTGGTTGCTGGGCTCTTCTATAGGCTGATTAATATGAACCATATGTCCTGCTGCAGAAGTTCTTCAAGAACATGGAGATGGAGACACTGGGATGGTGCAGTCCATTAAGT
The DNA here is from genome assembly GCA_004024625.1 of Mellivora capensis. Taxonomy (NCBI): domain Eukaryota; kingdom Metazoa; phylum Chordata; class Mammalia; order Carnivora; family Mustelidae; genus Mellivora; species Mellivora capensis. The sequence continues at coordinate 50,166 of PISX010008835.1, read as the reverse complement.
GTCTGCCTTCGGCTCAGGTCATGATCCTAGAGTCCCAGGACTGAGCCCCAAGTTGGGCCCCCTGCTCAGCGGGGAGTCTTCTTCTCCCTCTGATGCTCCCTTCTCTGGTGTTCTCTCTCACTCTCTCAAATAAATAAATAAAATTCTTAAAAAAAAAAAAATGTGGTCACAACGTCTACATATGTCTACAGCATCCCAAACTCATCAACCAGAGGGAAGATTAGAATCTCCATTTCCCCTGCAGACCTTCAGTCTCAACTCAGTGCATCATGCCTGGATGTTGGATATGATGTCCACCTCGTAGACTGGATGCCCAGTGATCTCGGAATCAGCCCTCATTCCGCCATGAATGGGGCATCTGGTGCTGCCCTCAAATCCGACCTTCTTCATTGTAATTTGTGTGGAAAGGAGTAGATATTCTCTCTCTCCTCCTCACTCAGTAGCATTTGACCCAAGTTGGGGGAAATGTGTAGGACTGTGGAAGTAACCACAGCCACATCATTTCATTTACCACCCGTCCTTCTAAAAGAGGCTTCAGACAGAATGCCATCCTAAACTTTAGTTTGGGGCAAGAAGACAGCAGTGGGGTACCATTGAGCTGGGGTGTTGTGGATACTTGGGAATTATATTTGTGCTTCCTTGGAGGACTCTCCGAGGTGTTTTCTGCACATAACCCATGTGTTAGGTTGTGAGAATTGTTTTCCTCGTAAATGATGGGTGCTTTCAAAGATACAAAAAGTTTACTAAGAAGTAGAAGGTACCAAAAACTCTCTTATTTATACAATGGCCAAGATGAACATGAGGAACAATCCATAATATGGAGATACGTTATCTATGAAAAATGGATTCCTACTTCCTGGAGAGTGAGGGACTGATCGAGATTATGGAATATGGTGAAGTTTAAAGGTGTGTTGGTCAGTGCTGGTTTTCAGAGTTTTGGAATGAGCGATATTGCGGACCACACATTCTCAAAGTGTGGTTTATTCATGCCTTGCATTTAGGACCTGGAGTCTGATCTCCAGAGTGTCACCTCAGACTTAGACCAGAATGTCAGAGGTTGATGTCCACGTACCTGCACATGTAACAAGTTCTCCAGATACCTTGAGTGCATCCCACAGTAAGGGGGAGACAGAATTCTTGATGGTCATGGGGAAAGATGAAGAAGGGAAACCACAAGTCTCCAAATGAGGCACTTGGGAGAAAGACAAGGCTCTGAATCTTGAGGTGCTTGTCTTGCTGGTGAGGATTAGGTTTTCAGGACGCCAGCCACGTAGGATAGGGATAAAGACTCTGTCCAACTTCATTGAGGGAATGGAGTGCTAAGCCCATGTACGGGATTGGGAATATAGCACATAAAAAACGGTGTTTTGGGAGTGCCTCCTGCAGGGACTTGGCGTGGGCCACTGCCTGGTACCCAGACTTGCAAATGCTATTGTCAACATGGATGTGAACCAAAGGACTAGGGGACTTTCCTGGAACCTGTGGAATTTGGAATAAGGACGGCTGTCTGAAAACCAAGACAAGATAGCAACCGAGATTTTGAGTTTCTGAGACAGAAACTTTAGACTTACATCACAGAGTTGCTTGTAGAATCCATGCAAACCATGCATTGTACAAAGGATGCCTCCAAAAATAAGCAAGGGAAACAATATCAGGGATCCTGCTCCCCCTGCAGGGTTGCGGGTAATGATCAGAAAAGGGTTAGCCTTCAAAGTTTATTCGGCAGAGAACTCTGGGTACCAGCAACAGGGTCATATTTCTCAATCATGGTCATCAAAGAGCAAAACCATCTGTCATATCCTTGGATATAAAAGAGGATTATCTAGAGAGGCTTTGATTTGAAAGAAATAACCTAGTACTCCGTCAAGATGAAGAACCCTAAAATTTTACCATGAAACATCACCAACAACAAAATATTCAATGCAGATGCACCACTTTCATCTCTTCCAATTACAAAGGCATCACTATTAAAATGCTGCATCTTTATTGCGTGAAGGACATTCTTTGAAGTGTTTATAGCTATCTCAGAATTATATTGACTTGTTCTGTTGTACATTGTGCTGCAGACAGTATTACCGTGGTAGCAATGCAATCAAATGTAATTTTATTTAAAATAGATTTTTCTCTTTATAATTTTTTAAAAAGAGCCAATTTCCATTCCATCTGCAGAAAAATATGACTGTTACTTTCTAAGTTTTTATTCTAAGAGAAAAGTAGCGTATAAACAACAGTCAATGAGCAGATATGTTCCTCTGACTAATCCAGTGGGAAAAGAGAGAAAGCATATTAGTATGTCCGACTCATGGTGAGGAGGCCTATCTGTGTGCAGTAGTGGCAAATACCATTGGATCTCAATCTCTTGTTTCCTTTGTTTTAGCTGAAATGTGGAAGACGGTGCAATAGCCATGCATATGGAGAAACCATATGTAGAGCAAGGCAAGGATTTGTTCACGTGTTGGGGATGTGATCGCTCTGTCCTGGGAATTCACAGTTTCTGCAGAAGGTCTGGATCGATAAGTATGAAGGGGACCAGAAAAACAAGAGTGAAAAAAAAGTCAACTGATAATTGGACCGGTATTTTAGTAAGATACCCTGATGATGGATAAATTATTTGAACCATCAAAAACCATTATTGAAAAAGAAAAAAATATCCTCTAATACTGAATTTAACAAAAGCTCTCGTGAGTCATACACACAACATCAATTTTTCCTAAGCACACATATGGATATATACACAGACCTGTGTATATTTATATACATTTGCATATACCTTGTATATATACAATATGTATACAATATGTTTTATACAATCTTTTAAAATACGTTTTATATATTTATATACATATACATTGTCCATATACAATATGTGTACAATATATTTTATACAATATATTTTAAATAAGTTTTATATATTTATAGAGATATACATTGTCCAATATGTATACGATGTATACAATAGGTATACAATATGCAATATACAACATGTATAAAAAAGTATATGTATACATTACACATATGTATATATCATATACATTGTATAAACATATGTATATATTATATGCATTGCATGCATATATATTTATGTACACACATGAGCATTTTTATTATATTTATATTTGTGACTGCATCTATGTTATAAATATATGGAAATCTCTCTCTAAGAAATATATACTCTATAATACATGTAGAGTAAGAATATACATTTTCTATATAGATCCCCAAAGGGATCTGGTTTGTAAAATTAGCTATACTCTAAGAGAGCACAACTACAGCATTAGAATAAAACAAGTTTAAAATAAGGAATATTCTTTCAGGGCACCTGGGTAGCTATGTGTTAATGGTCTGACTCTTGATCTCAACTCAGGTCTTGATCTCAGGGTCATGAGCTCAAGCCCCACTTTGGGCTCCACACTGGGATGGAGCCTTCTTTAAAGAAGAAAATAATATTCTTTCACTGCAATAATTTGTATAATGAAATACATATTTTTTTTTAGTTTTTGATGCAACTAATGCAAAACGAAACAATTCATAGTTTTATTGAAAAAAGGATTCATTTCCTCTGGTACCTCATTAAATGATAATTACAGATTCCATTTTGGAGGGCTAATAGATAAGACATGTTAAAAAAAAAAATAAAGGTGTAACTTAAATAAATCCCAAAATAAATGTCTCAGGGACCAGATGCAGAATGGGATTTTGTTTAGCTGCAGCATGAAGAGTTCTGAGGAGCCCTTTTCTTTCTTTTTTTTTTTTTTTTTTTGGGCAAAGTTTTATTTTAGAGAGAACCAGGGGAGGAGAAGGAGAGAATCTCAAGCAGACTTTGCACTGAGCACGGAGGCCCCACATGGGTCTTGATCCTATGATGGCCAAATCACGACCTAAGCCAAAACCAAGACTCAGATTGTGAATGGACTGATGAGCCACCCAGGTACCCCTGGGGAGTCTTTTCCTAAAAACAAAGTCAGCTACAAGTTCTCATGCTCTGGAGTCACAGAGAACAAAACTTCCTGCCCGTGGAGTGGCCTGGGAGCCATGCTCATGGCAGGAGAACTCAGTTAAACACCCCAGGGAAACAGGAAAACAACTGTAGCTCAAACACAGTCCTTAAACATTCCCATCCGATTGCTTTTCATGCTCAAGTTCCCGGGACTGGATTCACGTGGAAAGTGGCATGGTAGGTAATAATAATAAGCTTTCTCATGTGATCTCCAGCCCCTGCAAGTGTGGTGGCTGCCGTGGGCAGAACCTGACAGTGTACAATGGAGACATGGGTTCCGTCAACAAAGATAAGAAGCTACCAACACACGTGCAACGGGGAGAGCCTATCCCATGACACCATGGCGACTGCTCGTACGTCCTGCATTTCTTGAAACCTGATAGGGAGATAAATGATTTAAAAGGCTGTTGAGCTATCTATTTATTACAAAGATTTTTTTTTCCCAGAAGTCCAAGCCTGAAAATAAGAGCTTCCCAGTTGGTTTCTTTGAAAATTTTCTCTGAAATGCCGAAATGATTCATTTTGTTGAATGTCTGGTCTGATGCCTGAGAAAGAACTGGAGACATATTAAAAATAAAACCTTCCAAATTTCCGTTGCTATTGGGGAAATATGTAATTGCCCCCTTCTCTACGAGTGACCTATAAAACAGGAGAAAATTTGTAACTCATAAAGTGATAAAAAACTGTGCAGCACATGGTAATACTAGGAAAAAAACAGAGTTCATCCCCTCTTTCACTATTGTAATGAGAAAAGCAGGATGGAGAAAAATGTCATAATGCACGGCAGGGGGATGTGGCACTTCAGGGGGAAAGTGCTGTGCTATTCATTGCCACAAAAAGGACTTGCAACATGGAGCCTAAAAGAGTTTAGAGGCTAGTTTTATTAAGTAAAACATTTGACAGGTGCCAGATGTGGATACTAATGAAATCAGATAACTGAAAATATCCCTGAAATGGAAAGAGTTGGCCCTTTCTCCTTATGCATCTAGTCTAGACATGAGGAGGACATTCACTGTATTCCTAGTTAGTTCACCAAGAGGGAAGTCGTAGTCACATGACCATGTGTGTGTGTGTGTGTGTGTGTGTGTGCACGCACATCTGGAAAGCTGACCCTCCTGGGGCGCCTGCCATGCTCTTCTGGGACCTATAGTCATCGCAGCCAGTGGTACATGCATGCCTTTAACCAACATACCACATTCTGCACCCAGAAATTCAACTTCCAAGTTCACATCTGCTCTCCAACAGCAAAGTTGCTCATTTCGTTCTGGGTTTAAACAGCGAAATATGGTAAGCTGGCTGAGTAGACACCTAAAGGTATAGAGGAATGGGTAAGTAAATTATAGTTTATTCCCATAATTGAATAAAAACTGCATTAACAGAGCCACCTTAGGTCTACATTTGCCAATCAGAATAAATGGATGAGGCAAATATTCGAAGTAAAAAGTTAAATAGCAAAAACACACACAAGGTTACAGAGGAGATGACAAATTTTATGTCAAATTTGAAATCAAACAAGTTTCCCTTCACATACATCGCTAAATGTGAATTTTAAAAAATATATAAAGGGAAGAATATGCGTTAACATCCGGAAAGTGGGATTAGGTGGTGGGGAAATTTTTTAATTTCGTTTATAATGTTCATATGAAGCACAGACTTAGTCACTTCTTACTATTTTCACCTTTTCTGTTTAAAGTATGTTCTTAATTCGCTAATATTATACCCAAAACATACAAGATCCTTGGAAAGAAAGCTCAAAATAAGTACTGTTTAAAATTTGTTAAAAATGGAAATATGTGAGTATATGTAGATACAGCAACTCAATGCTGTTAAAAGTGATAGATCTTCTTAAACCAAATGCAGTATCATCACAAAGAAAATATACATTTTTTGTGGAAATCGACATAGCAGTCTAAGATTTATGAGAAAAGACATTAAGATGCAATTATATCCCCAAAAATTTGAACTTGAAGAAAATATAAAAAAGCAACTTCCATGCAGAAAAAAATAATTAGCAATTTGAATAGTGTGGTGTTATCAATAAATAAGTACACACATCAGCATAAGTCTGAAAGTACTGTTGATACCATGTTCAAAAACATGTATTGACATGTGTTAACCCTCTCCCACCCACAACCACGGAAGCAAATTAGAAACAAACTGACAGTTTTGCAGGGGAGGGGGGAGGAGGGTGGGTGAGCCTGGTGGTGGATATTAAGGAGGGCACGTATTGCATGGAGCACTGGGTGTGGTGCATAAACAATGAATTTTGGAACACTTGAAAAGAAATAAAATTTAAAAAACAGTATAAAAATGATCAAATAATGTAATGGCATTAAATTAATAAAAAGAGTCAGCTATGTGCATGGGCATGTGATTGGCTCACACAGCACTGGCACCATGTATCAATTATGAGAACATCATGCACCAGAGGTATGGGTTTTTAATTTGCATTAGATATCATCTCACATTCGGCAGCCCAAACCAGCAACCATCTATCAGGTCTATCAGCCTGGAGGGGTCAGGAGTGCAGGCATCACAGAGTAGAGTTCTCTGCAAGGTCACGATCCCAGCATGAGCCGGGGCTGCATTCTCATGTGAAGGCTTGTGTGGGGCAGATCTAGGTCTAAGCCCCCTTAGGTTGTCAGAATTCATTTGCTTGTGGGTGTCAGACTGAGAGCCCCAGCTCCTTGCTGACTGTGGGATCAAGGCCACTGTAGGGTCCTAGAGGCCACACACAGCACCTTGTGGCCACACAATCTTCCTAGAGCCCTCCTCACAGTACAGGAAGGGGAAAACAGAAGATTCCACCATGATTCTGCCAGCAAGATCAAGTCTTATGTAAGGAAAAAATCAACATAAGTCACATCCCATCACAATTGCCGTAGAAGGCAACCTAATCAAGGACAGTCTCTGACTATATTTGTCATATTCTACTGGTTAGAGCAAGTCAGAGGTCTCATTCTTCCTCAAAGGTAGAGCATTCCTTATGGGTGGGACCACCAGGAATGGGGATGATGTGGGCCAGCCTTGAGTTTCTGCATTGCAAATAATTACTTCCCAGTTAGTTATTATATTTTTTTGTTGTCCTTGTTTTTGTTCTTTTAATTTGACAGAGAGAGATCACAAGTAGTCAGAGAGGCAGACAGAGAGAGAGGAGGAAGCAGGCTCCCCGCAGAGCAGAAGAGCCTGATGTGGGGCTCGATCCCAGGACCCTGAGATCATGACCTGAGCCGAAGGCAGAGGCTTTAACCCACTGAGCCACCCAGGTGCCCCAGTTATTATATATTTTTAATTGAAATATAGGTACATACAACATATGAGTTTCATGTGTACAGCATACTAACTCAACAGTTATATACATAACAAAATGCCCACCACAGTAAGCATAGGTACCATCTGTCACCATTTTAAAATTTTGAAAACAACTGCATCAACCTGAAAGCCATTCTAAAGTACTTAAATCAGCAGATTAATTTTTTTTTATTTGGGTATAGTTGACAAAATGTTACATTGGTTTCACGTGTAGAACATGGTGATTCAAGATCTCTGGGCTATGCTAGGCTCAGAGCAAGTGTTGCTGCCTTTGTCCAACCCACACACTTTTATGTGTGTTGATTTTGAATATGAAACATGTTTCATGGTGTTTTTTAATGGGTTACTTTGACCTGATGGCAAAAAGTATATTTTTATAAATATTTTTTTAATTTTTTTATAAACATATAATGTATTATTAGCCCCAAGGGTACAGGTGTGTGAATTACCAGGTTTACACACTTCATAGCACTCACCATAGCACATACCCTCCCCAATGTCCATAACCCCATAGAAATAATTTATACAACATCTTGTTTTTATAAATATGAAGGCATTAAAAAACATGTATTTCTTGATACCATCAAAATCCTAAGCACAAATAATTAGTTATTGAATATAACCATCTGTATGTCCTAGCTGTGAGAAGAGCACAGATGTAGTGCTACTACATTCTTTCTCAGCAGTACATGCAAATTCTTAGAGATATATTGCATATGTGGTGGTCAAAGAAAGTCAATAATCTCAAAGAATTACCAGAAAGTATTAAAAATCACCTGTGGATTAACCAGGGTTATAGAACTTGAAAAGTGTATGGCCATAGTGCTTATAATGGGACCAAAATTAGACAGATAACTGAAAAAGATCATATCATTTTCATAAAAATAAAGAACCTGCTTTGGAAACTTGGAATCAGACCATTCTATTAAAAAGCAAACAAATAAAATAAAAATCACAGTCTTCCAATCTTCTACAAGAATAGGGGCACCTGGCCAATCTTCTACAAGAATGGCACCATGTCTCCCTTAGTTTATCCAGCCTTTGCTCAGTAATAACCAGCCTAGACCATAGCCAGTATGCCTACATAGCCATGTGGTCTTAAAAGACCAAAAAAATATAAATAATATACATATGTGTAAGGTTGCTATAAATTTTTTATTAGCCCATGCTTGAGAAACCCTGAAAGACCCATTTGCGTCTTCCCTCATTAATGTGTTCATAGCCACCTTTAGCTCCTGGCTATAAAAATTAAAAGATTCCCCCACATAATCACTTCATTTCCACGGTTTTCTATCTCTTGTTGGGCTTCATTTAGAGACCTTTAACAAATGTCATGTTCCAACTTTATGCCCCCTCGTTGTACAGAAACTAATGAAGCGTATTAGTTACTCTGAAAACACTGATCTCGTTGGAGACAGGACTGGTGACGTCCACGGTTCCAGCACGGAGCTAATTTGTGTTGCAGATTTGCACATGGCCATTTGAGAAGCCTAGGTGTTCATAATGGTCATTGCAGCCATAGGTGATATATTTTAAATGGGCTTCATTTTGCTGCCCTGCTTGTTCATTAAGAGGGCAACTATGTAGCTCATTTAATAATGCATTATTTTTGGAAGACACAATGAATGCTCTATAACTGGAGATTTCCTCCAAAGGAGTGCATGCAGCTAGAATCTAGGACACCACAAAATCCATTTACTCAGCCACTCTCTGAATATCCCAATTTGCATGATGCCATTCTACAAACCACAAAGAGGCAAGGACAATAGACCCTGAGTGTCGTAATTTCGCCTAGGGAAATCATCTTTAGAGAACACTCTTGAAAATCTACTTTATGAGTTCATTGATTTACGGGCTCTTGGATGTCTTCACAATGGTCGTGTGAGAGCAGGTATCTTTAGAAGAATCTTGTGCTGGAAAAACACTGTGTAGGTCCTGTGATGTCAGGTTTGTGTCTCTAACACCACGTAGGGGAGTATACACTGCTCATGGTAAGAGTGGACACTTAGACCATCGCGGAACTGAAAGTCAGTGGACAGACCTGCGTAAAGAAGGCAGACCTCATTATTTAAGACGGGAGGGATGTCTGGAGGCCCTCCCAAATGCATATATTGAAGTGCCCACCCTTAGTCGCTCAAGGTGGGGCCTTATTTGGAGATAGAGTCACTGCAGCTATAGGTAGCTAAGGGAAGACGAAATCACCTGCAATAGCGGGGAGCCTTAATCCAGAACGACCAGTGTCCCTCTTAAAAGAGGAAATTTGGACCACAAAACGTGCGTAAAGGAGGAACACAGAAAATTGTGAATATGCCACTAATAAACTAAGGAACTACCAGAAGCTAGGAGAGAGACCTGCATAGATCCTCTGCCAGAGTCTTGAGAAAGAACAAGGCCCTGCGGGCACACCCTCCTCTCTGACTTCTGTCCCCAGAAGTGTAAGGAAGTACATTGTGGTTTAAGTCACTCCATCCGCCACACTTTCTTAAGGCACCCATGCAAGTACATGCTGCCCTCTTTTGGTGTCATGAGTAGAATTCACAGCAACTGCTTAGGCAGAGAAGGATTTTCTGGTTAGAAAGTTCGAAGACTCTCCAGGGAGCCTGGTTTTGAAGGCTTATGCAGTTGGAACAAAATCCATCCAGCCAGTGGGAACTTCTATAGCTCCAACAACGGGCTGTGCCCTTGTCACTGAACACCACGAGGGTACTCTGACACATTGGGACAACCGAATGCCTTCCCAAGAAGAGCCAGAGCCCAATTTCCTTGCCACCAAGTCGCTTACTTCTCAAGCCACTTGGGATGTCCACTCATCATCAGCCCTTGGCACCTTGTCTGCAGGTGGTGTCCAAGGGAGTCTGGAATGTTGGCTGGATTCTATCTGAAAGCATCTTCGACTTGGGAAAGTTCATAAAGCAGGCCTAAGGTTGAGGCTGGGGGGCCAAAGAGGACACACTATCTGAAACTTCAACCATTATAGACATTATTTTGTGACGAGTGCATCTTTTTCTTTTAAACTCAGAAAACAAAAGCACGCCATCTTTGTCCCAGCCACTGGGAATCCAAAGTGAATAGAACAGATGTACTCCTCTTTCTTATGCAACTTGTTCTTCCGGTAAGAGAAGTCATTTGAAAGCCATAATCATGTCCAGTGTCTTGGAGGCTAAGGACAAAAAGGGTCCACAGCTGGAGCTACATGGGTTTTTAGCTGCGGCAGAGCACTTAGCCTAAGTCCGAAGGAAGACAACAGTCAGGCGGTGACCTTGGAGCACCTCAGATGTGCTAGGTATGGGCATCTTGTCCAGAGGAAGATCAGCTGTGAACTAATGACCACTGTGCTCCCTGTGGTGGCCACTGGAATCTCGGTGTACGGCGTACTGACAGGAGCAGACCTAACTCGGAGAAACAGATACATTTCCATGAAGATCCGAAGGACAAAAGGGTTCCACGCTGAGATCTTATTTCCACCCTGCAGTCCATGAAAACGTCTCTCTGCATCCTGGGTTGCTCTCTGTATGGTGACCAGGATATCTGTTTTCATAACTGGTATACCTTCTGTCCCACATAGCATTGTCAATTTTTCTCCTTCCACATTTTGTCTTCTGTATAGATTTTATGTTCAAATGCATTTTATGGTCATTTAATCCCATGTAGACAGGAATGCCCATGGATTAGAATTGGGTGGAGTCATTCACATGAACCATTTTCAGTTTTACTTTTTCCATCAAAAATTATCTTTTCACACATCCTATTCATACCTCTTAGTAAGTCTTATTGTTTTCTTGTGGTAAGTCATGACTATCTTTCAGTTCTCTCTTTAATTGGTGGGCTAGAAATATATGATTTCTTAAAGATGATTATTTGTACCCAGTTAGATTCCCTACTTCTGATATCCATTCGAGTATTTATTTTATTTACAGAGTCCCTCAGAATTTTCCAAGTAGATGATCATGTCACCAGGAAATAAAAAATAATTCTATCTCCTCCTTGACAATGTTCACACCATGGGTTTCTTCTCGTTTTACTCTATCTGCTAAAATCTCAAAGGGCGTGTCAAATAATCGTGCTGACAGTAGGCACCTTCTTCTACTCTGTTCTTTTAATTAAAATTAGTTTTAACGTTTCCCACTTAAGATGGTTGCTGCTCATGTGACAGTAATGACTGCCTTATTGCTAGCAGGGCTTTTACTTATTTTCTTAGTTTCCTTCCCTCACTCATGCAGAGACAGTCAACAGATAAAGTTCAGGTCATTGAAGATCATGACATTAATTCCTTTGGACACACAGGACTTACATTTTATATCATTTGTTTTAAAGATGTCTATGTGTGGAAAACAGTGGTCAGGGAAAAGAGAGGAAACATCGTCTTACAGATTGGCGGACTGACCCTCGTTTTTGGTGTCATCTGCCCAAAATTCAAGAATGCCTACTGCTGGGTTTTGTGGGGTATTTCTGCTTTGGTTGGTTAAACAGACCATTTCTTCAAGGGCTCCTTTCATGTTCCTCTGTCCAGTGTCCTGGGAAGAGGGTTGGTTTGTGTCACTGACGAGGCATCAAAGGAGGTCAGTCAGCACCAACACAGTCGGCCACCGTGATTGCTTTGTTTAATTGGTTGTTGTAAACCAGAATGCAATCAGCTCAGGTCATTCTGTCAGTCTTCAGAACGGGCTTTTTTCTCTCGAGAATTTGAGTAATGAAAGTGGTCAAAGGGTTTTCCATCCACCCAAACACCGACATGATGAACGACAACAGTCCATGTAATTCCAGTGAATGGTTTTTTTGGTTTTTTTTTTTTACTGATTCATGCTCTGAGTTACAGATGTCCTTGTCTTTAGTTTGAATATGAAGAAAGGAACTTCATGATTCTAAGGGAAGAAACATAAATTTACCCTTTTACGTTGTATACTCTCATAGTGCGTATATAGAGCCTTTTACCATGACTCTTACACCTAAATAATGGTATAAAAATAATAATGATAATGATAATAATAATAATAATAATAATAAGAAGAAGAAGAAGAAGAAGAAGAAGAAGAGGAAAAAGAAGAAGAAGAAGGAGGAGGAGGATAGGAGGAGGAGGAGGAGGAGAACAACTATCAGGAAATGGCTGGTTCAGGAAAGCCCCAAGTACATAATGTGCATTTTTATTAGTTTGAGTTGCTTTGAACAATTTCTGAGTAGGACCATAAGAGACCAGCAACTGAATTTTGAAGTTCCTTGTCAGATCTATGATGCTACCAATTGAAACGTTCTTTAAAGGGGCACCTGAGTGGCTCAGTTGGTTAGGTGACTGCCTTCAGCTCAGGTCATGATCCTAGAGTCCTGGGATCAAGTCCCTCATCAGGCTCCCTGCTCGGTGGGGAGTCTGCTTCTCCCTCTGACATTCTCCCCTCTCATGATCTCTCTCTCACTCTCTCTCTGTCTCAAGTAAATAGATAAAAATCTTTTTTTAAATGTTCTTTAAAAAGCATTCATTTGATAATCACATAATGCAGGATAAAATAAATATCCATACATTTTATAAATTAGGTGACAGTTTTCACTTATTTCTATTATACTGAGGTGCTAAGTTACTTTAAAGTGAATGTTTTCAGGGGCGCCTGGGTGGCTCAGTCAGTTAGGCATCTGCCCTCAGCTCAGGTCATGATCTTGGAGTCCTGAAATTGAGCCCCACATCCCAGGAAGCCTGCTTCTCCCTCCACCTCTGCCTGCTACTCCCCTCACTTGTGTTTTCTCTGTCAAATAAACAAATAAAATCTTTTAAAAAAAATGTGTGTTTTTTAAAATGTCTGTGTACAACCATTTGCAGATATTCTCTGTAGAATTATTTTGGGAATATCTTTAAAATTTAATTTAATATTATTTAAAAATCTTTCAACTCAGTTAAATTGGGAATGCACCCAATTGGAGGGGAAGCTGGCCATTTTACATAGAATCTTTGACAAAGAACCATAAGCCTGTGTTGACATGGCAGAGCACAGTAAGCAGAGTGGGGCTTCCAAGGGTGGCAGACTATGGGAAGAGAGACACATGGTAGACAAGGTCTAGTTGGTGACATTCATGTGGTTTCTCCTGGTGCCATTTCTGGCCAATGGGCTCTAAAGTCCTCTTCAGGGATTCACCTTTGCTCCTCCCAGTAGAGATGGTGGGAGGTGGACAGCACCTTTGCAAATCCATGCCCTACTTTTTAGGCAGACAGCAGAAGCTCAGGGAGCTTTTCTGTTGTGCGTTGCTCTCAGTTGCCTTCAGCTCAAAGTTACCCTTCTGTCAAAGACATACACTTCAGAGGTCCTTGTCCAATTTTTGTCCCCTTCGGAAATGGGTAGTCATTGTTGGAAGGATGGCATTTCTAGTTTTGCTCAAGGGAAACCATCATATGACAGTATCTCCTTCCAATATGTGTGCTTTCCACAAAGCTACCCAAAGGCAATGGGAGATACAAGTGTGCCCATCCACACACATTTAAAAAATGAATAAATTATTCCACATGGTACAGTTGAAAACCTGAGGGGAAAAAGAAAGAATAAATGTGTTTGTGTTAACAACCGCTTGCATGGCAACTCTAAAAAGTAAATTTGGAATGCTGGTTTATGTATGGTTCTTTCTTCACGTGTAGAGATTTCAGAATTAATGGAACAGTTCTGACTGAGGAGTGCATTCATGCATTTCAATTTCCTAACATTAAATTTTAGTTAGGTTCTCATGCATGTGCAGAAACGTGAAGTGTTTGTGCTAATTAGTCAAATCGAAATAACATTTGATCTTTGGTTCTCGTGCATGTGCAGAAAAGTGAAATGTTTGTGCTAATTAGTCAAATCAAAATATCGTTCAAGAACACTAAATTGTGCAGCAACTCTACCTTATGTTATGCAAGACTAGAAGGAGTGTAGTAGGGAACATAAAAGATGTGGAAACCTGAGAAGATTATCTGTCCTTATCCCTAAGCCCCTCTCAGCCCAGAAGCCTCGACTGTAGGGGAAATGTCCCAAATTTCACTGGTTTCTACCATGGTATAATGGAAAAGGGGCTTTCTCTTTACATACATGATATCTGATAACACACACTATTCAAAATCATCGAGCTTCAGGAACTCTTCCTATCTGAAACTAGAAAGGAAATAATTTTTAAATGAACTTAACTTTCAGAAATCGGTAGATTGACCAGTTCTTTGAAAAGACCCAACATTGCAGGTACAAAGATGAATTTTTTTTTCTCCAATTCCATCTCCAACTGGATCACATTGATTAATAATTCATTCCATCCCATAAAGGCTTGTCTGATCAATCCCATTGCTTCCTGGGTCATTTAATGATTATCAAGTTGAGTCTGAACCCAATTTACTCTTCCATTATGTTCTGTGGGTTGAGTTGTTCCTCAAAAAGATGCCTTGAACTCTTGACCCCCCGAAACTGTGAATGTAGTCTTATTTTGACATAGAGTCAGGCAGATGCCATCAAGCATGAGCTCATACTAGACTGGGTGAGCCTTAGCTGAGTGCTTGGAGTCCTTATAAGAGAGATGGTCATACAGACACACACAGAAGGAAGAGAGCCATGTGAAGCTGGAGGCAGACAAGGCGGTGATGTATCTACAAGCCAATGAAGAATAAATATTTCCAGCAACCACCCTGAGCAGAGAGAGAGACACAAGACACTTTCTCCCTCATCTTCTCTTGGACAAACCAGCCATACTAATATCTCGGTTTGAGACTTCTGGTCTACCGAAACGCAATAGAAAATACGTCTGTTGCTTTCGTCCCCCCAATCATGGTGCTTTGGAGTAGCATCCCTAGGGAATGAACCTGAGTATAATGTTCGTTCTCCTGCTCCAGGGCCAATGAGATGAGAGGTGCAGATCCTGAACTCTGCTGTCCTGCTTTTCTTCCCCTCTCCCACCCCCCAGGATGAAGAAGGGCCAATGGAAATTTCACCCAGTTGCATTTCTTTGCATTGTGAGTGCATCCGAAAGCTGGTTTTCTCATGTGACACATGCTAGGATCCTTCCAGAAACCTTTCTGTTGCAAAGCTTGGCAAATTCAAGGAGAACTCCCCATCACTTTTTGAGCAACAGGAAAAAAAAATCTCACTGCACATTCTATTAACTTAATACTTGAACTTTTAAGTAATGTTTCCTCCAGTATGCTTTCATGAACCTGTTGCAGAAGAATCAAAATCATGAGTGAATTAATACCTCATGATTTTTTTTTTGCTGCTACCTTTTTAGAGATGAGTGAGCATTTAAAGTGTATACGTATTCACATACGGAAGACAGCTGTGTAATCACAGCAATTTCAAAAAGAGAAATAAAACGAAAGAAAAGCTCTCCATAATGCCACAAATGGTTTAAGTAAATGTTTTTATCTGGTTTTGGTATCAGGGTAATGCTGGTTTCGTAGAATAAATTTGGAAGCTTTCCTTCCTCTTCTATTTTGGTAATACTTTGAGGAGAATAGGTATTAACTCTTCTTTAAACATTTGGGAGAATTCACCTATTAAGCCATTTCACCCTCTGACTTTTGTCTTCTGGGAGTTTTTTGGGGAGCAGAGGGAGATGGAGATGGGGAGTTTTTTGTTTGGGTTTTCTTTTGGGGTGGGAATGATGGAGAGGGATCAAGAATCCTGAGCAGACTCTCTGCTAAACACAAGAGCCTGACATGGGGCTCAATCCCACCACCCTGAGAAATCATGACCTGAGCCAAAACTAAGAGTCAGACCCTTAACTGACTGAGCCACCCTGGTGCCCCTTCTTGGGAGTTTTTAAATTCAATTTTGTTACTAGTAATTCATCTGTTCAGATTTTCTGTTTCTACCTGATTCCGTTTTGGAAGACCATGTTTCCAGAAATTTACTCATTTTTTTCTCGGTTGTCCAACTCTTGCCATACACATTTTTTTGTGGTGTTCTTGTATAGTCCTCTGTATTTCTATGGTGCTGGTTGTTGCTTCTCTTTTGTTTTTGATTTTATGTGTATCCTATCTCTTTTTTCTTGATAATACCAATTTATTTTCCTGAACTGAATGGTTTATAACTGGAATTATGCCTTTCCATTTTCTTTAATGGCACTGCCTCTTTCCTCACACTTCTAACAAAAACACAGATAATTGTTCTTGCCAATATACACTAATCCTGAGCATTTTCCTCTGTGGTACATATCCTAACTTCCTTCCTACCCAAGCTCTTCTTGAAAATGCTGGGTTTGAGACAGACCATTCTTTTTATTGCCTACCCATTATTTTATCTGTTTAGGACATACAGTTGGTCATATCAGTACATATCAGAGGGTAACCATTCATTTATTTCAACACTGGCTTTTGTTCAAAGCCAGTGAAAGAACCCCATGCAATCCTTGTGCACATGCACAAAAGAAACCATTTTTCCTTCAACAGATACAGCCTTTGTTACAGTTCCATGAATATTTTTAAAATCGTAATTCTTAGACCCACACTATGAAATGTTTTATGGAAGCTATCATAAATACGTTTACCAATCCACTCGTTCATTTTAACATGTCAACATCTGCTTCACAAAGGGACTGCATGGCTGATCCATATTTTTGCTCTATAGGCGTACCCAAATATTGAAAGAAAACCCAAGCCTATGGTTGTAAGTGAAAGGAGCAAGTTGCAGCTTCCGTGTGATAGTCACTGAAGATTAAACTACTCACTCCTGAAGCAGAGGTTTGAGATAGCAAAAACCTCCACTCAGCTATTGATGACTGTGTTTGAGGCTTTTTTAAACACAGTGTCCTGTTCCTTCCTAATAGGATTTGAATAGTAGAGCCACCAGAACGAGGGAAATCACACACCACAAGATTGTTTAATGAACTGCAGAGGATGTCAAAGGCACGGCCGTAAATTCCCTGAAAATTGGACATTGTCAGGAGAAATCTGGCACCTACTCCAAGATGATTGCAAAAGGAAATACCCCCCTGCCAGGAGTTAACAGCATTTTTTTTTTTTTTTTTTTACTAAAAGCTGAAGTGAACATAATTTGCAGTTTGCAACGTGTAATCTCTCGTAAGAACCCAGTGATTTACAGATCTGCTCACCCCTCTCTAATCTACGTGTTGCATTAGCCAGGTGCGCCTTATGAATTCCATACAAAGTAAGATCAAATGTCCGTCAACCCCCCTGATTTACCACTCAGCTTTTAAAGGCATCTCCCGCCGAAATGATAGAAGATGTGCCCTTCACAAACCCGTTAGCATGCTTTGGGAACGGATATAACATTAGCAAACGAAGCATTGCTACCAGTCACCTTGTAAGTCTGTTCTCACGGAACAAAACGGCTATTTAAATTCTAAATTCCGCAAATCACATAGGAAACAGGATATCACAACAAGGGACATTTATTGTTGTTGGGAAAATGAGAAATGACTAAAAGCTTGGTCTACATTTAACCAATACATGTACTATTGAAGGGTTAGGCAGCAGGTAGAATCATGTTGCCTCGTATTTTCAAGTATTAATTTTATTATTTTCAAAAGACAGAATTGGAGCTAGTTGTTTATTTGGTTCAAATGTAACTTTGCAGAAGGCCATAAATCAGTCTGATTTTTTCCATATAAATCAATTATAGCAATTGCCTCTTCTTAATTACCAGTGAAACTATTTTGGAATCATGAATGTAGATAATTATGTAAGTGGGATACTTTTGTATATTGATCCAATAATTGGAGTTTTGATTGATTGCATCTAAGATTATTGGTGGGAAATGGACAAATCTTATGTCTAGACAGGATAAATTATAGTGGACTTCTCAGAATTGCTGTCCACAGCCTTTTAATGTATATTAGTTTTCATTAAGGCGTGTGCAATGGAACTCACACACGCTTTTCTTAGTCATTGATCAAGGGACACCTCAGTGGCTCCGTTGGTTAAGGGTCCGACTCTTGATTTCCCCTCAGGTTGTGATCTCAGGGTTCTGGGATCAAGCCCTGATCTGGATTCAGCAGGAAGTCCGTTCAAGTGTTCTCTCTCCCTCTCCCTTCACTGCTCCCTCACTCATGCTCTCTCTCTCTAAAATAAAATACAATTAAAAAATAAAATTAAAATAAAAAATAATAAAAATTAAAATTAAAAAAAAAAAAAGGATTGACAGGAAAATCCCATACCCCGTTGGAAGTAAAAGGTCTTTTTAAGTAGGCTCCACACCCAATGTGGGGCTTGAACTCACAGCCCTGAGATCAGGAATTGTAGGGTCTGCTGACTGAGCCAGCGGGTGTCCCCCAAATTTATTTGTTTTAAATTAGCTATTGATCATATTTCTTCGATGTTTAATGGGTTCAGCTCATATCAGTTGATTCTCTATTTACTGTACATAAAGAAAAGACTGTGTTGATATGTAATAAATGACATACAACATTGATTTGGCGAGGACTAACTAAAGAACTCGTATTTGCACTAACAGAAATATGAACAAAGTTCTAACAGAATTTTGGATCCTGGAGAGTTTGGATCTTGGAGCATTTGGGGAGAAGACACATTTGTGGTGAAGCTGAAATCTCTCACTAATCTTGAGGGCAAGATTTCTCCCTTTAAAAAGGAAGAAATGTCAAGAATGAAGAATGTTTCTGATGGTCAGTTCCAAAGGATTATCCCATTACTCGCTGCTCCTAATACCAATTTTTATTATGATAAATATCTGCAAATAATTTGCATTATTAAAATGGCCGGGTAAAGACTTCTGCTTCCAAACAAGTTGGAATGAGAGACACTAGATTTTAGTCATAGCCAAAAGAAAAAAAAAAAAAAGATAAGGAAAAATATATATATAAAAATAATAGGATATAATAATTATAATGATATAAAATAGATATCCTTATATCTCCTGACTTACACAAGTACTGTAGTGTATGGTAAAAACATAAGACAAAAACACAGTTGCATAAGTTGGAAACTAAATGTAAGTTTGTATCAACATAAAATGAATGTGTACCAGAAATACCCCAGCCTCCAACATCCTTAGGATCAAGTGAAAATCATTCTTAACAAGTAAAAATGTAAGCTGTATGACAGTGACTCCAATATGCTATTTCGGATAAAAAATAATAATAATAATTAGATTTTTGAGGAGAAAATGAGTTGTTATAATAATTTCAAAAATAATTACAGTTCCATCTGTACTGAAATATGCAATGACCTTTCCAATTAGGAATATAAATTTGTTCTTCTGTTCTATTATTTTTTTAATCAGAGTATAAATTGTAAACTTATAATATGAAGATATAACTGAATTCAGGTTGTATTACTAAAAAGTTTTGAATTGTGGCCAATCGTATTGCTCAGGACTACCTTTGAAATTCAGAGATGGTTGCTTATTAAAGTCCCATGAGTAACTCCGACTCAAAGGTAACTACAGTTGTAAGCAAGACTCCTCATTTGAGAAAACATCCCTCCACTTTGGCAGAGGAATTACATCATTTGAGTACCCAGGAGGAAGAATGAAGGTTATCCTTCCTTGATGCCTTTACATTTTGTCCCCCTCTTGATGCCTAAAGCTGGGAACCAACAGAACCCATATGCAGAAGTGAGAGTGTGTGCTGTGGTGGCAAGGACTGTTGCTGAACTTTGGACCAATGTGTTTCTTGGAAATTGCTAACTTTTCAGTGCAGAATCATTACCACCCTCTTATACCTGGAAGACATATGAAGGTTACAGGAAACTTTAGGGGAATATTCCAGGAATCTCCCTGCTGACCATGAGTAAGGAAATGCGTATTTCCCAAAGAAAATGAAAACACTAATTCAAAGATACATGTGCCCCCCTATTTATTTTATTTTCAATAGCGAAGACAAGGAAGCAGCCTAAGTGTCCATTGGTGTATGAACGGATAAAGAAGATGTGGTATCTCACAGTGGAATACTACTCAGCCATAAAAAAGGATGAGATCGTGCATTTGTGGTCATGTGGATGGACCCAGAAAGTGTTAAGTATGTGAGATAGACAAGGACAAATACCATTTGGTTTCACTCAGATGGTACCCGCCCTTGTGGTGAGCACAGCCTAATGTGTAGACCTATCAAATCCCTATGTGATACACCCCAAACCAATGTAACATTGTGTGTCAGCTGTAGTTCAATAAGAAAAAGAACGAAAATTGGGTATTTCCCTGAGTTGGTTTAGATTGGGAGGACGAAGAGTGATTGTTTATTTTCTGTGTAACAGCAAAGGACCATCCAATGATAGAATGAGCCTGATTCCATGCTCTGCGTGTTTTCTTCTTAAAGTGGGTATACAACAGCTCATACTGTGAGCTGTGGTTAAACCCGTGTTATTTGGGGACCTAGTCGTGTCCTTATGTTCTACACCAGCCTTTCTGAAGTCACCGGGGCTGGAAGTCCACAAACTGCCTTTCCCAGATGTCATCCCTGTAATTCTCAATGTAATTCCAGCATCCTTGTTATTTCTGTCTGGATGGCAGAGATATTCGGGGAAGCTAGCTTTCCAAGGAGCACAGCCGTGGTTGATGTTGGCCGTCTCTTATGGTAGCTGGCGTGTGAGTCTGAGCTGGCATTTGCAGACTCTGCAAAAGTCATCAATTCCTGCCAATGTGCAGGACCTTGCTAGAAGTTCCTGACTCAGCAGGTCTCCATCACTGATGGAGCATCGACCTGGGGTTGATGGTGACTTCCTGAGGTGCACATACATCATATGACTCTTCCTTGAGCCTCCCCTATGCATTTTTGTCTTCTCTGTGGCTCCTGCAGCATTCCTGATTCTGTTGGTGCAACCAAACCCCTATCATTCAGTCCTCCATTTGAAATACCTGGCATGTTGTGTTTTCCTGATTACAGCTGGATGAATTCAACCCCTCTCTGGGTTCCCATTCATAAAATGGGAATCAAGGTGGTCAGATTTTAAGAAGTGTCAACACAGAAAGAAAGTGAGGCGTATGATGGATATAAGAAGCTTCCCTAAACTGGGTGATGTGTGTGGGTGTGACAACTTGGAATAAGAATGTCCAAGGGACGCACTGGTAAGCCACATCCACACACGTTTTTGATCCTTAGGGAAGACTTCCCATAGCATTTATACCTTTCTGACAATTTCAGGAATCTTAAAATAGCAGACACATGAAAAGGAGTTAGTATATACTTGGTTAGTATATACTTGGATCGAGGAAAAAAATATGTTTACTGGGATATTAAAATTTAAAAAAAACTTACATATGTAGCAAGAGCTGTGTTATTGGGATAACCCAGAGGGAAAATATGATTTAAAACAAAGTTTAACAGAATAGTTCAATGGGAAGAGAGAGCAATTCTGAACTTTCCCATCCTATCTTACAATGTCAAAATTCATACCAAAAATATATATATATGTGTGTGTGTATATATATATATATATATATGGAATAAAAAACTGGAAATTGAGGAATTGTCTTGAGAGATTTTATCATGTGTCTTTCAGAAACATGTGTACCTGATAAAAATTAGTAAAATCAAGAAGATATGTATTATATTAGTTATTGTAGCCTATGAACTGCTCTGATCTTATAGAAGGACTAAAAAAGCCTGAATCTAAATATAAAGAAATTATTATTATTTTAAGATTTTATTTATTTATTTATTTGACAGAGATCACAAGCAGGCAGAGAGGCAGGCAGAGAGAGAGGAGGACGCAGGCTCCATGCTGAGCAGAAAGCCTGATGTGGGGCTCGATTCCAGGACCCTGAGACCATGACCTGAGCCGAAGGCAGAGGCTTAACCCACTGAGCCACCCGGGCGCCCCTATAAAGAAATTATTTACAACATAAACATTTGTCAAGATGAACCCTGTGGTTTGTCTTGGAAAGTTTAAGATAAAATGTGTATCTTACCGGAACAGCAAACACATTTGTAGTAGACATATGCATTGACTATTGCATTAGATCTACACCTACTAAGACATTATTTGTCGTGTAGCTGAAATTCAATTTTTTTTAGGCATCCTGTATTGTCACTGACTTAATCTATTAATTCCAATCGTGAGGGAAATCCTTAGAAAAAAAAAAAAGTAATGGTTAAGTATACCATTTCCTCTAAAAATGAGTTAATGAAATTAGGGATAAGTTTTAAAAATACTCAAAACCCACTTGTATTGAAATAGTAGTAACATTTTAAATAGCTCATTTGTCGAATAACCTTGCAATCAAAATTGAAAAATTTTTAAATCGGAAAGTCCTGCCTAATACAAAATGTAATAATGATCTCCAGTATATGGGCAGTAGCAGAGACACACAGAATCAAGAGGTCCTAGAAAATCAACTCTTCTGCATAGATGTCATTTTGCTGTGTGAGGTAGACCTTGCCAGCCCAAAGTTCAATGTACAAGTTCTTTCTAGGCCATGCACGGGGAATATAAGCTATTTTAAAATTTTCTCTGTTGGTCCTAAAACATCTTCCTTACTCTCATAATTATATAGTTTAAGTACTCTTTTCCATGAAGCAATGATTTCTGGAAACACACAGACCCTGTGTTGATTTACCAAAGGAAACCTAGTAGGGGCTACTGGTACATCTTGCTAAACGCATTTGCATTAATAAGGGCTCTCACTGCGCAACCTGATCACTGTGTTTATCAGAAGGTCTGATAATAGCTTTTCTTGAGATTCAAGAATTCGCTGGTAAACTTCAAAATGGCATGATCGAGTGAGCTTTCAAAACTAGGAAAGAGAAAGGAACTTTCTTGATAAAATGAATCTAACGCAATATTATGGGAGAATTTGACTTTAATAGTGAAATATTGGGATTTTTCCCTATAAATCAATAATAAGACAGTATGCCCTTGGTGGCAATTCTTTTCATCATGGAATTAGAAGTGTTACCAGTGCATAAATTGCCAAGGAAGTGAAAGGAACAGCCCGTATTGGCAGATGTCAACAATTAAGCATTTTTTACACACATTCATAAATAAAACAACAAATGATTTTTAAGGTATTCTCAGTAAAAGATCAATGCGCATTTGTAGATAGCATTAATTTACACCAGATACCAAGTGTGGCTGTTGTTTGTTCAAAAATTCCAATCGCAATGGAAATAAATCTATAAATTCTTAGAAACACATGTAATAAAAAATAAACAAGAACTCTAGGTTAAAAATAAAGTTTAGGAACAACATGAGATAACACCTAAATACGTTGAGATTATCAGTATTTGGTATGTGGTAGACTCAGTAAGGCAAATATGTCCGTTCTTCAAATTTTTGTAGAAGGTGACAATTCTACACCAGGTTGATTTCAAATCCTAACTTGTCCTAATTATATATGTTTTCTTGACTTCACAAATTGTTCCTAAATATATATCTAGAAATATAATGGGCAAAGAAAAGCCCAGCAAAACTTTTGAGAAGATTGAGATCAATCATTACGATGTCTCCCCTGGACACCAAAACTTACAGAGTTGTCACGCCTCGATATGGACATGTGACCATTTTCATCTTACAAAGTTTGCATGTCAAGAAGCTGGTAGAAGGTGTCCCACCTACAAAATAATGATCGTATAACTGTTCTTATAACCCTTACCTTTGCTTTCAGCTTTATTTGAAAGATACCGTTATCAGTGACTTCACCAAGCAGCACTGTACTTTTCTAAAATAATAGTAAGTTCAGGGGCATGGCAGAAACACTCTTCTTCTCCATCATCCCAACAGGCGAGATTTTCGACTCACAGTCCCGAGAAGTCTGAAGTCAAGAAGCAGTGCTGTCACTACACGCAGGAAGAAAGGGGGTAAAACTCCTATATCTGAAAGGTCCTTCTGCTCGAAGGAGAGTGGTTTTATTCCGGAAACCCACCCGACTGGCTTGAGCCCACACAGAATTTTCTAGAACTGCAAACCATAGCTAGTTCCAGCTACAAAAACATTTGCGGGGGGGGAGTAATCAGCTGTGAACATCCATCAGTCTGAACACCTCAGAGATCTGTGGGGAAAAAGAGCATGGATACAGGGAGGCCGAGAAACACCGACGGTACAGATATGGGAGAAACATATAGAAGAAAAATCTCCGTGATACATTAATTCATTAAATTCCAGATGAACGTAAAACTTCAATGTGAAAAGCAGAGACTTCAGACTCTCAGATGAAAACATGGTGGGCTCCTGGAGGGCTCACTTGGGTTAAACATTGGACTTTGGCTCAGGTCCTGACCTCAGGGTCCTGAAATCAGCCTGCATTGGGCTTCCTGCTCAGTGGAGGGTCTGTGTCTCTCTCTGGCCCCTCCCCCGCTTGTGCTTTCTGTCTCAAATAAAATCTGTAAAAAAAGAAAGAAAACATTGGAAAATACCTTGACATCACCGTAGAAAATAGCATCTTAAGCCAAAGACTGCAATACCTTCTATAAAAGTGTAGATTGGTAAATACAACGACATCAAAATATGCATATTTTCTAAGACAAAATCACTGTTGTTACTTGGGGGTGGGGGGGAACCACCAACAACAACAAACTCTGGAATTAAACCAATGGGCTTTTCCTACTCTTTGGTGATTCAATACCTTAGAGAAATTTTCATTCATGCTGGAAAGATAGAAGAATTCATGACATGATTTATCATATAATGCACTTAGCAAAGACTTTCTGTAATGCATGAATGCGTAGGCTTCCCTATTTTGTCTTTTTATAACTGCTTAAGTACCCATACCTCCTTGCACTACATTTATTTGATTTTTTTTTTTTAAATACGGCAAAAAGTGAACCGTTAACTGTAGACATGTAGCCCGTTGTGTTCAAATAAATTTGGGTAAGGAAACAACATCATCTTTGTGAAGCATCATTTTACTTTTTCCTTTCAAACAATTCTGTTTAAATATCTCAGGTGAAATTCAATATTTCTAATTTCCGAGGCATGCCCATAAAAGAGAGAAAGGCAATTTGTAGATGCGATTGTATATTATGTGGGAACATTCAGATCTAGCCGCGTCTCAAAATTGAGTAATCGGGGGGCATTCTCACAAAGGGAAATAAAACACTGGCAAAAAATTGATTTGGGACTCTACATCATAAATGGGTCCAGTTATGTCTTTACAATATTATCCACCCAAAGTGTGGAGGAAAAGAGGTATTTTTGATCATGCTTTCAAAAACACATTTTTATGACTGTTGAATAATGGTGTTTGTGGCAGAACACAGACATTTATCTACTCATGAAGTTGACATTTCTTGTAAAAGACCATTGAGCTAATATCATCCCAAATTACGTTCTGCCCTCCTCTTGCCTAGTGAATGGAGCCCCACATATATATTCCAGGTTCTGAATTCTCCAGTGGCCCAGAGGAAAATACGTATTGATCCAGGATAAATCTTGGAAACTGAGCATTGATTCTAAACCTCTTCTTTTACTAAGTGCCTTTTTTTAAAAAAAAATGCCTTGTGTATGTTTATATACACATGTTAGCCAAGTGAATAAGATTAAAGCGAGAAAAGGTACTATTTTTTACCTTCAAGAAAATTTTCTCTAGCATGTATTTACTAGTGAAGTTTCAGCATCAGGATCGAAGCAGCAAAATACAGTCTTGCCCAAATCTGAGCATCCTTCAAGAGATTTATTCATGATCAAGAGAATCACTAATGCTGGGGGCTGGCTATTACAAGCTTAACAGAAAAGCACGAGAGGCACAGCAGCCATGGTATCGGCAGTAAATAACAACATACAGATATAATTTTATGAAATAAGGTGAAAATTGAGAGGGAGACAAACCGTAAGAGACTGTGAACTCTAGGAAGGAAACTGAGGGTTGCTGGAGGAGAAGTGGGTGGGAGGAAGGGGTAACTGGGAAATGGGCACAAAGGAGGGCATGGGCTGTGATGAACACTGGCTGTTGAATTCTACCCCGAAACTAATTTTTAAAAAATTATTCAATTTTGTGATTCTAGCCTTCCAAACAGCTGAGTACGTACTAGGGGTTTATAATTACTTCTTGAATACTTAATGAAAACATCAAATGGATTGTCATTTCCCCCCCCAAAAAAATGTAAATATATATATATATTTTTTTTTGATTGACTTGAGCCTACATTTGGTGCTGATAAGCAGAATAATAGTATTAACACTGCACATTGAGTAAGAATCTGTGGAAAGGAACACAGCCAGTTACGGAAACAATAAGTGGTTTCCAGTGCGACCGGTGGAGGGCAGCGTCCCCGTAGACAAGATGGCAAATGTGTCTGGAACACAGCATGGGCTCCCCACCCTCTTAATGGGTCAGTCCTGTTTTCAGAGGGGAATTCTCTCCACAAACACTGGATGAAAGAAGGTTGGTCATGTGCGCTGTCTAACAAGAAGTGATGAGTTGGGGCATTGTCAATGATGTTTGAGCGGACCACAGTGACCTGCTTCCCTACGTGATATGATACTGAAAGGGAGGACAATGTCAACTCTGGTCCCTGACTCTGCGTCCCACGCTGCCTCCCATCCCCTGGACCCAAACCTGCTGCCCTTTGTGCTCTGCCCCCGAGATGCTCACTTAACCCTTCTGTACCCTGTTCTTTGCTCCCCAAGCCTGACCCCATGCCCCAGCTCAGAGGGCTTCTCTGCCTTCTGGCTTCTGATTGGGTTTGGGCAATGGAGGTTGGAGGGTTGGGGAGAGCATGACCATGCAGCAGCCTGTGTTCCCAGAGCTCTTCTGGACCCCGTGCACCAGTGAGGGCTCCTCTCTGCAGCCTGTTCTTAAGGCCGTTTCTGATTCTGCCCCTTCTGGTTTCTGCATTTTCTTGCTGTTACTGATTCGGCAACTTTTTTCGGTTTTGTTCCCTTGACTCAAGTGTCCTCACTTATCCCCGCATGAGGACACCATGGGATCCCCTTCAACCCACACTCAACACAGAGCACGGAGCAACGTTCACATTCCTGTCTTGCCAACCCCAAAATTCCAGCACTCCGATGTCAGAAACTATACACTCAGGGGTCCACATTCCATGTTTCTTTGCACAAAAGATGTCATAGCACCCTCTTCTCTCCTTGACTTATTTTTTTCTGTGTTTAAAATTTGTTTTACTGAATGTATCCTGACCATCTTGTGGCAGAGCGACATAGACCAGTTCCTAAATATGGTTTTGTGTGTGTGTGGTAGCCTAGATTTCCTTCGTACATATGGGGAGCATCTGATTCCATATACAAAATGCAGCAGTCAATTACCCTATGCACATTTGTCGTAAAAGTGTGAATGTGTATGCAGGATAAATTCCTAGCACTGGGACTTCTGGGTCGATTGTAGAAGCATTTATAAGGGTTGGAGATATTTACAAATCCTCCTTTGTAGGAATTCAATGGTAGTGGGTTGAGGTCCCTTTGGAAAAGTGTGAGGCCATTTCATACTTGTGAATAAAAGCATCAGTCAGATTTCACAATTCATCCAAAACTGATGGGTAAAAAAATGACCTTAATGGGCTTTTAATTCTCGAAGATTTTTAAAATTTTATTTATTTGAGAGAGAGACAGATCACAAGGAGGCAGAGAGGCAGGCAGAGAGGGAGGAGGAAGCAGGCTCCCCGCGGAGCAGAGAGCCGGATGCGGGGCTCGATCCCAGGACCCTGAGATCATGACCTGAGCTGAAGGCAGAGGCTTAACCCACTGAACCACCAGGTGCCCCTGTGCTTATAATTCTTAATGTCTCTTTCTATTAACGGGTTGTGAATATTTTATATGACTACTAATAATGTCTATTTCACTTTTTATCAACACTCGGGTAATTTTCATTATCCTTCTTTTAGGGCACATCTCCAGATTTTTATACATACATACACATTTCTAGCAGATTTTTTATATACTTGGATATTAGCCCTTTGTGATGTAATTTGCAAAAATTTTCCCAAAGTGTCCCCGTCTTGCTTTATGTATCTTTTTCTATAAAGACTACTGCAAAAACAGTTTTAATCAAATTTATTGAGACTTCCCTGGCTATCAGATTTTTTTTAAAGATTTTATTTATTTATATTGACAGAGAGACACACAGCAAGAGAGGGAACACAAGCAGGGTGGGAGGGAGAAGCAGGCTTTCAGCTGAGCAGGGAGCCCAATGAAGGGCTCAATTCCAGGACCCCGGGATCGTGACCTGAACCGAGGGCACATGCTTAATGACTGAACCACGCAGGTGCCCCAGATTTTGAGTTTTAATCAATGGATTTTGGGTTACCTGGCTGGTTCAGTTACTGAAGCATGCAACTTTGATCTTGGGGTTGTTAAAAAAAAAGTTAAAGGCTTTTCTAGAAGAATATTCTATATAAATCTATATCTTCTATGTAAAATAAACATACTCTATTTCGAAAACAATGACGTGACTGGTATATAATATTTAATATTATATACTATGCATATAATATTGTGCATATAAGTGCTACATGATTAGAATCCCATAATTACCGTAAATATTTATCGGCATCATTCGTCTACCTGTAAACCTTTCAACTGAGCTGTATTTTTGAGGTACAAACATGCTAATTTGGACCTGGCTATAAAATTAAGAAAAATAGCGTCTATCTCATGTTTTAAAGGCAGCGATGTTTTTATGAGGATTAAGTTTCTTATCACAGTGGCGTGATTTCCTTCACAGACACATAGTTGAACATTTCTTTCTCTTTGCCGCATGCTGTCCCCTGCTTTACCCGCCGTGAGTTTCTTTGGCAATCTGGGTCTTCAGAGAGCTCAGGGGTCCCACTGGCCTTCCTAACAATACCTTCCGAAGGGCTTGTCCCTTTTTACGGTGGTCAAATCAGAGGGGGGGAACAAGGGAGGCACGCAAAAGAGTATCTTCCCATATCGGGCCTCTGAGCGCTAGATGGAGGATAACTGGGTGGTATGGTCTTTGTGTATTGTGAAAACTGGGTGGCAATATGTAGGGCTGTATTTATGGCCCCTTGATGGCTTTTAGGAATCATGGTTTATGGAAAGCTTCGTATCTGTGTTTTGATGCTCCCAGTAGAACATGTGATAAACCATTGATGAAAAACCATAAATGTCATTTTAAAACCAAATTGGATTGTATGCGTAATGCAGCCTTGCATTGGGAAACATCTGAATAAGTGTAAAGTTCCCTACTAGATCATGCCATAATAATGGTCTAGCCATACGTCACCCCAAGACCTTATGACCTGTAGCTCTGGACACCCACAACCTATACATAAACTTACATTGAGTGCTTGTGTTGGATAAGATTGTGTTCACCTTGGCTTTACACATTACTTCAGCAACAAATTCTCTGATACAAATAACCCCTGAGAACCCATTGTTTTGCAAATGAATTTTACAAGTCGTAGGGCAGGGTGGGACTGATAAGCACAGCCTTGTGTTTGTCAAACCCCAAGACCCCAAAATGAACATGTGTGGTCTAGCCGTATTTAACAGTAGCCTTTGTGTGGTCTAGTCACCTCACCAGGCAAACCTTGCAGAGATATTTTATTTTACTTATTTTAAAGATTTTATTTATGTGAGAGAGACAGAGAAAGCAAGAGTGGGGACAGGGGCAGAAGAAGAGGGAGAAATGGACTCCCTGAGTCGGAGTCCAACACAGGGCTCAATCACCAGGACCCTGAGCTCATGACCTGAGCCCAAGGTAGATACTTAACTGACTGAGCCACCCAGGTGCCCCATTGCATGGATGTTTAACAAAAGTGTGTCCCGTTGCATTAGTATCCCAATCACTTAGAGAGCCCTCAAATACTGCCACTTGCAAAATGTGTGAGGGGCGCTTGGCCTCTTTCTATCTGCTGAGATAGAAACAGAAACTATTATTCCAACTAGGAAATAAAGCCAGAACACTTGATCCTATAAATGGAGGAAGTGTGTCCAGTCATAAACCCAAAGGAGCCTTGTGTCAGCTGGATATCCATAACAGAGCTTCCCAGCCTAGAGTAATTGAACCGCATAAATCCCAAACTCATCTGCTTTTTGGGACTTTCTGTGGCATCCGTCAGAGTTACACCCTGAACGACAGCTTTTTGGAACGCGAGATTCTATTCTCAAGAACGTTTCTATGGCCTTCTCAAAAGGCAAATGTGTGTATCTTTTCCGGGAGCAGGTTGAGCTCCACCCATGTCAGATATAAAATCTAAAGATACAGAACATGCTTGAAAGGTCTGAAAGTAGTTTAGGGGTCTAAGTGTGGAGCTGATTTGGGTTAATCATACTCATCTTTGTTGAATTTGTGG
Source organism: Mellivora capensis (assembly GCA_004024625.1). NCBI lineage: Eukaryota > Metazoa > Chordata > Mammalia > Carnivora > Mustelidae > Mellivora > Mellivora capensis. The sequence continues at coordinate 19,742 of PISX010008835.1, read as the reverse complement.
AGGCAAATATTTTTTCTTTCTTGTACTTTACTTGAAGATAGTAGTCACAGCCAGACATTGTTTTCAGATAGTAAAGTCACACACCCCCCCAAAAAAAAGCTAAGGATGAGGGAAATATTCGAAGCCAGAAGTTGGCATGCTATATCATCTCTTGGGCCAAATCTATCCCACCAACGGTCTTTGTAAATAAAGCCACATGACAATAAACTTGTCTTCTTTTGTTTATTAATGTCTATCCCTACTTTGTGATACAGTAGCCGAATTGAGTCTACAGTTTCAGGAGAGACCATATACCCCTTAAGCCCCACAACACCTTTCCTTTTCCCCACCCATGGGAATAGTACTCAGTTCTAAGAAGAAATGACTTGTCCATCCATCAAAACATATGGCAGAAATTTCAATGCATGTTAGTAACTGAAAAAAAAAAACAGTCTGAATGGCAGCGTCCTGCAGGAGTCCATCTCTGCGACATGGTGGAGAAGGCAAAGCCGTGGAGATCATAGACAGATCAGTGGTTGCCAGAGGTTAGTGCGGAGGGAGGGATGAATGGGCAGAACACAAGGGACCTACAGGGCAGCGAGAATCCTGGGCTTCAGACTGTAAAGATGGGGCCCTGTCACTGTACCTTTTTCCAAACCCATAGAATGCTCATTGAGAGCAAACCTTACTGTAAAGTATGCACTCTGCGTGATTATGATGTGTCACTATAGGTTCATCCTCATAGCAAGTGTCCCACTCTGGTGGGGACGTTGATAACAGGAAGGCTGTGCACCTGGGCATGGGGAATGGGCAGCAGGTCTATGGGAAATATCTGTACCTCCCATTCAGTTTTAGCTGGAAACCTAAAACGGCATAAAAATCTCAACTCTTAGAAAATGAAGGTGAAAATGAAAATATGCATCCGTGGAAAATGGATTCATTGGCCCAAAGACCTCAAGTAATGAGGGGATGAGGCAGATGGACAAGACACAGAGAATGCCAATAGTCATAGGACAGATTTAAACTCAGTATATCAATAATTAAATGTAATACAGATAGATGTCGTTCTCCATGTTAAAGAAGACAGATGTCAGACTCTGGGGAAGTTGCATTTTGGGTAGATGCCCTCAAAGTTCTGTCCCATGTGACACCATCTTGTACGATCTGGCCCACTCACACCTTGATCAAGAGACAGAATGAGGGACCCCCTGCCTGGTTCTCTTGGCTGAATGGGCAATTCTTGATCTTGGGGTCCTGAGTTTGAGCTCCCGTTGGGTGTAGAGATTACCTTTTTTCCAGGATTTTACTTTTTTATTGATAGAGGGGCAGAGAGAGAGAGAGGGAGAGAAAGAATCTCTAGCTCTCTCCTCACCAAGTGTGGAGTCCCAGGTGGGGCTCAGGCTCACAACTCGGAGACCATGACCTGAGCCAAAATCAAGAGTTGCACACTTGACCAACTGAGCCATTCAGGCGCCCCTAGAAATTACTTCAATATAGAAATAACTAAGAGATAGAATCAGATTCTCCCCCACCCTCCTGCACCCAGGCAGAGTTTTCAGGGTAGGAGCGACACTACGGGCCATTTGTGGCCAAGTCTTAAAGGACCATGAGGCTCTTAGCTGCCCCCGCTGCAGTGATGTAGTTGGACCTTGAGCCTCCTCATGCAAAAAGCATGAATGCCCATGCTGTGGGGTAACCATACCACATGGAGAGGTCATATGAAGGAGCTCCTCATGTGTAGATCATTGCAGCCTAGGACCCAGACATGTGAATGAATAAACCTCCCAATTACCCCAGACCCAGCTCTCTGGACACATGCTCCCCTCCATCCCCTGGCTTCCTGACACAATTTTCAGTATCCTACCACACTGCACCCCATCTGGGCTCATTGCCACAGAAAACTCAAGCATTTGGGGTCATTTGTCATGCAGCTGTGATAGTTCCAACATATCCTATAACTCTTCCTGGAGGCCCTCTTAAAACACAGACTGGTTAAAGTAAAAGAATAACAAATATTTCCAACACTAGAAACATAAAGCTGGTATCGCCGTATCAGTTTCCGTAAGAACAGACTTTAAGAAACATTGCAGTCAGGGGATTTCGTAATGATCAAATAGCCAAGTTGTCTAAAAAGTATAGCCATCCCCAAACCATGAGCACCTGAATAGGACCGAGATACAAACTAGCCACACGGAACACAATTAGCGGTGGCTGTAAACATGTGCGTAAAACACTTCTTTATGCCTCTGCTTTCACTTCTCTTGGGTAAAGACGTCGAAGCTGGAGTAGACGGTAGCTCTGTGTTTCATGCTTTGAGGAACCTCCAAATTCTTTTCCATGGTGGCCACATCATTCCCACCAGCTGCCTACAACATTTCCAGTTCCTCAACACCGTCCCCAACACGTTGTTATCATCCGGGGTTTTGCTGTATTTTTTGTTTTTCTTTTAAATACCAGGAATGTATTTAAACATGGCATCTCCTTGTGATTTGGAATTCCATGCTCCCAGTGGCCAGTGGTGTTGAGCATCCTTTCATGTCCAGATGGGCTATTTCTATCTCTTCTTTAGAGAGATGTCTATGGAAGCAACCCATTGTCCATTGAGAGATGTACTGATGTCTCTACGCGCAGTGGAACACTACCGAGCCTTCAAAAGGAAGGACATTTGGACACATGCTAAAACATGGATGAGGCTTGAAAGCATTATGTTAAGTGAAATAATACGGTTAGAAAAGAACAGATACCATGTGATTTCACTTATGGTACGTCCTTAGAGGGATCCCATCCACAGAGACAGAAAGTAGATGGTGGGCACCAGGGGTGCAGGCTGGGGGTGGGAGTAAGTGTTGGATGGGGACATACCTTTTGGGAAGGTGACAAAGTCCTACAGACAGATGGGTGGAAGCAACCTGAAAATGCTTCATTCTACTTCACAGAACATTTTAAAAATGGTTAAAGTGGCAATTTTTATGCTATGCAAATCTTAGCACAATTAAGGGGCACCTGGATGGCTCACTTGGTTGAGCGTCTGACTCTTGACTTTGGCTCTGGTCATGATCTCAGGGTCCTGGGATCAAGACCCACGTTGGGGGTCTCTACTCAGCAGGGAGTCTTCTACTCCTTTCCCGGTCTTGTACTCTTGCTCTCTCTCTCTCTCTCAAATACATAAAATCTTAAAATATATATATATATATAAATATCAAATATAGTAACACAGATTTTTGGTGGTAGACTGTAGGCATCCTACAGAAGAAAGGGCAGTCATTGGTGAAATGCCCATGCTCTCTAGCATGCATGAAAGACTCCATTTCTTAGTCGGTGGTACAGGGGGCATTCACTTGGCGATAATTCCATCAACCAAACAATTTTTATTTGTGTGCTTTACCACAGAGATCTGAACTTGCATGAGAAAGTTTTCAAAATGTATGTAGATAATATTATCCTTTAAATTTATATCTCACACATATTCATAAACATGTATGAATATATTATACATATCCATACATATATACACATACATGCCCACACATATATATAATTTAAACATCTATAAGTATATGCAGATAGAAATACCTAAAGAACCCAGAAATGTAAACTGCATATTTTAAATTAATATACATAAGTTTACATATCAACAAAATAAATTCTAAAATGCTATTGATATTAATATGTTAATATTAATTAAATTGATGTTAATTTCCTTTTAACTGGTTTGAAAATTAGTTTCTCAATACTGATATATAGTCAAGTAAAGACAACTCTAGTGCCATACAGCAATGCAGATTTGCTCTTACAATCCTGGAGGTCCGAGTCTAACATCTCAGTTTTGACAGGGCTGTGTTCCTTCCGGGGGTTTCCGAGTGGAATCCATGCCTTGGATTTCAGCTCCCAAGACTTCCCACACTGCTCAGTTCATGGCCTCTTCCTCATCTCAGTGCAGCATCTTCTGTTCTCTGATTCCCTACAATGAACCCTGATATTCCCACTTTCCTTCTCTAAGCACATCTATGGTTACATTGGATCCACTCAGATAACCCAAGATAATCTACCTATCCCGAGATCCTTAACTTCATCTTACCTGAAAAGTTAAAAAAGAAAAATTAAGACACGAAAATATTCACATCTTCTGTGAATGAGGGCAAAGATGTGTTTGGAAAGACGGGCTCATCACTTTGGAACGGTAAGGTCATGAGCGATCTCCTTTCTTCCCTAATCCCATCTTTGCGATGTGGTTTCTACCACAACTGCAAAAGCCTTCAACAATTTCTGTTGCCCTGAGAGTATAATAATCCGGCCTCCAAAAAAACACTTTCCTTCTGACAGTACTTAACCATGTCCACATTCAATGTGTTCATGTTCAGAGAGATGAATGAGTTCCGGGATCTTTGAATTTCAGTGTACTCTGAATCATTCCCATTATAAAATCGTATTTCTCCATGTTTAATTTTTTTCTTATTTCTCTAACTCCTAACCACATTTTACATGGGTTTAAACATAGTTGGACAAAACTGTCCATCGCTTGTGTTAGATTACTGAATGAAGAACAGATTTGGGGGAAAAAATAGAAAGCCCACATGTTCTTCAAAACTGGGAGTTCATTGGGATGTGTGTGGACATATGTGTAATTTGGACTAACCTTGTAATACTTAATCATTCTCTAATGTCAGTTTCTTCACTACCCACCAATCGTTACTCTCAGGCGAAGCTGGCAGATGGTGAGTCCATATGCCATGTATTAAAAATACGCTCTCAGAGCCATTGCTTTTAAATATGAGACCATTTCTGGTGTGTGTTTCTTTTAACTTTTTTGGGTCATGGTTAAAGATATGATAAGGCTGAGAGCAAGACAGAATCAGCAAGAAAAGATGTATCTTCCCAGCCAGCTTGGGACCTCACCTGAAATTCTTTGGACCTATCCAACAGTCTTCAGGTACTTTTGTTGGGTGGGAGAGGATCATTTCATCTCTCTCATGCACGTGCCATGAAGCGTGAACTTTAGGATCCAGAGGAATTTCTGGAAGTGGGTGAATTCCATGCAGGCAGATGTCTCTGGCTGGCTCATAGGACTGGGATCCTGCGTGTGGCCAGCCCTATATCTATGGAGAAGGAAAGACTAAAATAGAAGAGGGTATCCAGCTATCTGATATCTTAAGGACCAGCCATCAAGAGAAACAAAACATCTCACAGCATATGCATCCAGTTAACAAATGATTTTGCACACCTACTCTCTTCCTGGCATTGTGGAAATAAGGATATAGACCCTGCTCTTAAGGATCTCCTGGATTCATTTGCTTTATTGCATTTTCTTCTGCTACTCATCATTCCACTTGAGTAGATTTTGTGCAAGGCTCCTTGACCTCTACATTGGTAAATCCTGTAGAATATTTCTGGTCTCACTTGGCTTCTTGTCAATATTTCACACTCCCATCTGCTCCCAGGAACTGGGAACATCTGCTTCCATCATCTTCAAAGACACCAATCTCCTGATTTTTCTCTGATCTCCAGATCTCTGCTCCCTCATTTTTGAAGTTTTGCTTCCTGTGCTACCCGTCCATCAGGGTTCTCTCCCATCCATAATGCAGGCTCTTAAGTCTGCTGCTTCTGTTGTCTTCTCAGTGCTTCTTTTCTCTTGTGTCTTCACTGGAAAGCACCAGTATCTCCAGCAAGGGGTGAGGAGGATGTTGGCTTCTCACTCAGATTAGAGATGACCATGGACTACTCACTCAGCATGACTTATCTTTGCTCCAGAATGTCTGTCGTGGTTGTTATTTTATGCTTCTTTGCTTCTTGACCAGTGTGTGCTACACTACTCCACTATGAGCTTCATGAAGGCAACAGAATGTGTTCAGCATGCTTATCTTGGATCCCTTATAATGTTGTGCACCAGACTCAAAGACATTGCTTGATGAATGATTTGCTAGGGGCACCCGGGTGGACTGGTCAGTGAAGCATCCAACTCTTGGTTTATTCTCAGGTCATGATCTCAATGTTGTGAGGTCGAGCCCACGTGGGCTCCATGCTCAGCATAGAGTCTCCTTGAGATGCCCTCTCCTTCTGCCCCTCCTGCTTGTCCTCTCTCTCTAATAAATAAATAAAATAAATATTTTTAAAAATTTGAAAAATGAGTTGCTAATATATTTTCTATTTCACAGAGCCTCATGTAAAAAATTAGCTGCTTGACTGGTTAGCTTTTTTTATTTAACGTTAAGAATCATGATGGAGAAGAACCTGTAAACAAAACCAGCGCATTTAGGTCACGGTGCCGTGGAGGATGCATGTATAGTGTGTAAATGGGCCACAGGTGGTGGGACAGCATGTGGGTTTCCTACGCCAAGCAAGTCTGCAGCTCTCTACAGACACGAACCAACTGGCTGTCCTGCAGTTCAACTCATTTCTGATCCTATCTACTTCTAGGGTGAGTACAGCTGCCACAGGTCAAGAGCTTAGTCCTACAAGACTGCCCCCACTTCATGTGCCAGTCAAAACTAGTGGGCCCCCAGGGTATCCATGGTTCTGTCCAATCTGATACAAATTGGGGTTCCCACAACTCCTTCCTGGGTTTTGAAAATTATCCTAGTGGTTCAGAGAACCCAGGAAAACACTTTACTTATTACCCATGTGTTATTCGGGATATTACAAAGAGTACAAATGAACTATCAGATGAAAAGGTAGATAGGATCAGTTTTGGAGTTTGGGGCACACCGTCATTCCAGCATGTGGATGTGTTCACCTTCCCAGAAGCTCGGTGAACCCCTTCATTTGAGGTATAGGTGGAGATTCCATCATGTGTGCTTGATTAAATCATTGGCCACTGGCATACTTGATTGAATCGCTGGTCATTGGTGATTTGATCAGCCTCCAGCCACTCTTCAGAGGTCAAGGTCAGGGGTTCATGCTGAAAGTTCCAACCCTCTAATCACATGGTTGGCTCCTCTGGTGACCAGCCTCCATCCAGAAGGGATCTATGGGCCCACCTAGAGTCACCTCACTGACATAAACTTAGGTATACTTGAAAGGGACTTGATATGAAAAGCATAAGATGTTCCTCTCACCTCCAACACTCAGGAAATTATAAAGATTTTATGAGCTCTGTCTCAGGAACCAGAAACAAACACTCACTCTATATTCCTTTTTCTTTCTTTCTTTCTTTCTTTCTTTCTTTCTTTCTTTCTTTCTTTCTTTCTTTTTAAGATTTATTTACTTGAGAGAGAGAGCAAGGTGGAGGGACAGAGGAAGAGAATCTCAAGCAGACTCCACTGATCACCGAGCCCAATGCAAGTCTTGATCTCACAACCTTGAGATCATGACCTGAGCCCAAACCAGGAGTCACACACTTAACCATCTGAGCCACCCAGGCACCCCTATATTCCTTATTATATCATAATATCATGCATAGCAATTCTACCTGTGACAATAAAACTTAAGGACGCAAGATGGCTAGATCAGGAGGTAAGACTATGCATTCTTTTGTAAGCCATGGCCAACATACCTTCCAAAGCAGCTGTACCTTTTTGCCTTCCCACCAGCCACAAATGAGAGTTCCTGTGGCTCCACACTCTCATTCAGAAAATTTCTCTTTATGTATATGATGATTATTTGGGCAAGGTCCTTTGGTGTTGTATGCTACATTTTATGTACGAAATATTCTACTCATGGATAAAAGATCAGTATGGATGGAATCAGTACAAGCTCACACGGTCTTCATGTTGTCCTTCTTCATTTTCATGTTGTCCTTATTCAAGGCTGGCCCCCCTCCCCATTGCAATTAAGCCCTGAACAACATGGGTGTGAACTCTGTCGTTGCCCTTATATGTGGATTTTTTTCCAATAAATACATTTTTGTAAATGCGTTTTCTTTATGATGTTTTAAACATTTTCTTTTGTCGCTTACTTTACTGTAAGAACACAGATGGAACACAGATAACATACAAGGTATGTGTTAATGGACTGTTTATGTCATCAACCAACTGTAGTTAAATTGGGGGGAAGTCAAAATTTATATGTAGATTTCCACTGCTCCGCGGTCAATGGCCTGTTTTTCAGGGGTCGAGTGTACTTACATCTGAAATAATAACACCTTTGAATTCTTGATGCCTGTCAGAGCTACTTAGACAAGTGTCCCAACTCACTGATCAAGGGAGTATTCTAACCCCAGAAACCCAACTGGACTAGTGCTTCTTCTTGAGTCACAGGATGTCAAAGGCATCTGTTGTCTAAGGCACTTGGCCAATACTGTGAAATTACACTTTTGGAAAATCCCATTATACTCCTCATTATAAGTTCATCCTTCTCCCTACGGAGCAAAAATGAAAAACAGAGGGGGTACCCGGCTGGGTCAGTTGGAAGCGTGTGTGACTCCTGATAGGGTCATGAGTTTGAACCCCACACTAGGCGTAGAGATGACTTCACAAAAAGGAAAAAATACAGACATATACAAGTTCATAGTTTCTAAAGACCTAAGAGTAGGCAGTATCTCCTTTGACATTACTATCGTTGACTGGGTTGACATGGTTAATGTGTCATCCTCCAACGTGAGATGGTTTATAATGTAACAAATCAACCAAATGCAAAAAAAAAAAAAATTGATAAAAATGCATATGATAGTCATTAGTTGGAAGATATTTACAGAGAGGAGAGATCCTTAAGTATTATCTAAGCAAACCTTTAAATGTAATCACTACAGAAATACAGAAATGGTACTACCTGAAAATAAAAACACACTGCAAATCAATGAATCGATCCCTTTTTAGAATAAATTTCAAACCATACATTTATACTTTTATTAAAAATTATAAAATTTAAATCAAAATATGTTTGGAATTGTGAAGATTTGTCATGTGGTTCATTATTTGGGGCATTACAAAAGGTACATTTAAAAACCTAATTTTTCAAAAATAAAAATAAATTAAATAAAGTAAAAATCTAATTGTTCAAGAAATACATCATAGCTATTTTCACTAGATGCATAACGATATCTGGATCTGTTGAACACAAGCATTTCTTTCAGTTTTATTTACTGAGGTTGAAATGATGGGAAAATGTGAATCAATATCTTCTTTAGGTTGTGTGGTTTATGAAGTAATTGTCATTCATTATCTATTTCATAATTGTACAGACATTTTGCATTTTCTTATAATTCCTTTTAGCTCTGCTGCTTTGTTTGGTGATATTTTGGGTTACTCCCTCCGGCACTGAAATGGTGTTCTAGTTCCTAAATACACACATTTGCACATATTTTATGAAATACAATGGGAGAATTTATTCTTTCAATTTGTGTGGACTTATAATAATACAAAGAGATGTAATGGAGAGCACTTTGGCCCCACTGCTATTTCTTAGCACAGTATAAATTAGTTTTTTGAGTGCAACAGAATGTTCCTCCAAATCCAGTAAGAGGTACCTTTTTCTTACAACTTCACAAGCTGTGTCTTATCACAAAATGAGTTGGTTTGCTTGAAAGGAATGATGGCTTGTATTTCAAAAAGAACGAAACTGAAAATTACGGACTGTTTTCTGGAACAAAGCAAAAATACACAATATATGTTTTCAAGTTGTGGAATTTCTTTATCTGCAAGAATTTTATCATCATTCATTCTCTCTGAGCAATGAAAGAATAAAATAAATCTATTTTCACATGTATTATTGCTTGCATGTCAGCAATAAATATTAACTATCTGCTGGACAATATGCTATACTTTTTATGATTTTCTTGAGTGAAGCCTTTGCTTTTTTAAAAAAATAATTTACATAGAGAAAACTGGCAAAATAGAGGAATTTGTTAAGAAGCAATCTCCCTTTATACTAAGTGATTTTAATAACAAAGAAAGTATCATGTAAACTTATGTTGTTTTAACAAGCTAAATTCCAGTTCAGAAAATGTATCTGGAATGTTGGTTTCATAAAACAGAATAAAGAAAAACATAGTTGAAAATGCAAACAAGAATGTAGAAGCAAAAAATAAGAAGACATGTTTTACACCATTGGCACCAAAAGGGCCATAATTTTAAGTTTTCATGCCCATGTGCAAACAGAATAAAACAAGCATGGTGGTCCCTGTATGAGCAGGTGCAGAGGTCTGTCTTTGGTATGTACTTGGGTAAACTGCACTACTCGCTTATTCATTAAAGTCTAGTCAACGTGTTAATTGTGAAGGCATCTTGCCCATGTTTAATATCTGCAACAATATTAACTGTAGGCCAAGCTACTTATTCTAAAGTGACTGGGATTCATATAATCACTTGAAAAGATGTAAAGCAGAAACCGATATTTCTCTGAGAAAGAATAAATTCTGTCTAAAGAGTATAACCTCCATTCTTCCAGCCTCCAGCCCTGTCCTACAGATTTCAGGTTTGCTTGCTTTCATAAATTGCATGAGCCAGTTCCTTGAGATTCAAGAGATAGATAGATAGATGATACATAGATAAATGATGATGATTCATAGATGCATACATAGAGAGATGCATCGATATTAAAATAGATGATAGATCTCTATAGGTATGCACACATGCAAAGATAAATGATAAATAAATGATGGACAGATAGACCTATTGATACATAGATATGGATAGATATAGATAGATGACGGATGAGATAGATAGGAAAGATATGCTAGATGGATGGATAGATATGAAGGATTTATAGATACATAAAATGATAGATGATAGATATGATGGATGCAGAGGTAAATAGAAGACAGATATGATATATGGATGGAGATAGATGGATAGATGATAGATGCATAGATAGATGATAGAAAGAAAGATAGATAGATAGGATAGATAAGTAGGATGGATAGATAAATGGATAGATAGATAGATAGATAGATAGATAGATAGATAGATAGATGGATATGGTGGATGGATAGATAGATGATAGATAGATATGATGGATAGATGGATGGATGGATAAATAGAGAGATAGATAGAATGGATTGATAGATTAGGTGATAGAAAGATAGATGATAGATATGATGGATAGATGGATGGATAGATTAGATGATAGAGAGATGATAGATAGATAGATAGATAGATAGATAGATAGATAGGATGGATAGATAAATGGATAGATAGATGATTGATAGATGATAGATAGATAGATAGATAGATAGATGTATGTGACAATTACATAGATACATCCTACCAGTTCTCTTTCTCTGGAGAGAACGCTGACTGGTAAAGGTGGGATTAATCAATCCCGCATATCCCAAGAGACAAGGCTGCTTCTATGACCAGGAGCGCACAGTGTCTCATGTGGTTAAGTCCTGATGCTGTCAGATCTAGTGGACAAGCAAGTGGATGCTGAAAGTCACCTGACTCGGGCAGAGGCACCAAGGGTTCTGATCCCTCAGGATGCTACAGCATCAGGGCACCTCCACAGTGGAAGACCATGAGGGCAAGCTGTGGGCACAGGGGTCATACCACGAAGGGTGGCAGGAAACCAAAGCAACTATCAGGACTAGGATTGAGAGTCATATGTGCTCTCCTCTGGGGCTGTGTGTGTGTCTGTGTGCGCTTGCCGCCCAGTCTGTTTTATATAAAATATGCTGTGGTCAGTTGTCACCTTATGACTTGACTTATCATCCATTAAAATGGAGTTAAGAAAATTTTTTTTTAATTTTGTAATTATTTTTTTTTAATGGGGTTAAGAAGAGAGAATGCCCAGCCTATGATGGTGCAGAGTCTAGCGGATGAAGGGGCCCGGTGTTTAAGGTAAAGTGAGACCCTTCTGTGTCCACATGTGAGCTGCATGGGTTGTGTGCCCTCCCCTCCCTGACTTCTTTTCAGCCAGAGTTCTGGGGGAAATCTATGTGCTCACAGTGATTTGCTCCCCTTCAAAGCCTGCAGGGAGATGCCTGGTAAAGACACTCCATGAGAATTTTCAGTCTGTCTGTGCTGGTGTACTAGCTCAAGGAGGTCCTGTGCACCTCAGCCAATCAATCCACTTAAACAAGCTGTCTTTTCCTCAGAAAGTAGGAGATGGGCTCATTCACCCAGAAGGAATGAGAAAGAGAATGAGCACATCTTTACAAGAACGGGAGCCCCATCTGAATGTTCAAATACACAAGAACACATGGCGGGGAACAGAGGGAGAGTGGTGACAGGTAAAAGTGTTTACGTGCAGGAAAGAAGCAACCTTTCTGGGCTTGGCTACAGAAAGCAGAGTCAGGGACAAAGGAGGAAGAGAGGCCTCTGCAAAATTATACAAAGAGCATGCTTCTGTGCAGGATGGATCTGTCTCTGAATTCACAGGGAACACAACAATGTCACAGAGCTCTTAAGACGATGTCCCCAGGTTTAGGAGCATCAAGTTTTCATACAGGACCATATATTATCATTACTACTCTTTTCTCTTCACTTTCAAAACACTACCTGGCTCTATTTTTGTGCAGAAAAAAAAAAAATGTAAATGCTCCCTAATGTGATATGACATTCCATACTCTATTTCTAACTGAATTTACATTTCCTCCTGGTGATTCCCAATAATTGTTATACTTTGGAAGTTTATAAGATGTTGCTTTACTTGAACGTGGTCGATTTGTTGGCAAATATCATTCTCAGTCTTTGGGTTTTCCCAGCAATTGGGTTAGGGGTTCTCTGATGCTCAAAGTAATGGGGTTTGTTTTGATGCTTTCAATTATAAGTTGCAGAGAATGAGGGCTAAGGGCTGTGGCTAAAAAGGTCTGGCCCCTTGCCTCAACTCAGAATATCTTTCTGTGTCATTCCTCCTTCCAAGCTCCATGAGGCACACTTTAGACTTCCCATGGAAGCATGACCACCGGTGCATTTCTGTGTCTACCCAAAGCTACCTTTTGTGGTTGCTTATAAGCATCCTTTTTGGAAGCCATCCATGATGAACCTCCTGCGTGCTAACCTTCATCCCAATGACAGAAATGATAAGATGCTTCCTTCTAAAGTCAAATTAAGGACTTAATTTGTGTGCCAGGTTGAATAGGACCCCTTCTCTAAAGTCTGCATCAACAGGGGACCTCAGAATGTAAGCTTAGTTGGAAAGAGGGTGTTTTTAGGTGTAATCACAATATGGACTCCCACACAATGACTGATGTCCATCCTCTCATGAGGAAGGATATTGGGACCCAGGGCAAAGACCACATGAGACATAGGAATGATGGTCCAGTGACAGTGGAGGAAGAGGCCAGGCATTGCTGGTGGCCAACAAAAGTAGGAGGCTAGTCAGGAAAGGTTCTCCATCAGAACTTCCAGAAGGAACCAACCTGGCCCACCTTGACTGGAGAATTTTGGTGCTTGGAGCTCTAACAGAATAAATACCCATGGGTTAGCTACAGTGTTAGTTGAAATCCTCCCCCCCCCCCATCAACTGTGACATTCACAATTTTGAAGCACATTCATCCCCTCAGGTAACACTCTGACAGCATTTTCTAGAGCAGCAAGACAGAACTGAGGACAGAAAGGCAAGGTCTCATCAAGGGCAGAGCCTCACCTGGATGAACTTCTCCCTGAAACTCTGTCTATTCTGCCCCAAACAGCTAGAAAAATGAATAGTCAAGCTCCTAGGCACACAGCACTCTGGTAACTCACCTTCTGACCCATTCTGTGAAACAGCCCAAGCCTCAGCCCCGTCCCTGGCAAGATCGTGAACTGCTTCTGTGTCTGTGTTGGAAGTAAACCAGAAAAAGAAAAATAGAAAAGAAACAACATAATGGAGATGTGCTTAAAGCAAATTAAGAATTAATTGGGATCAGAGGCCACATTTCACTGATCTCATCCAAAGGGTATGTGTTCATTTTAGTTCCCATTACCTTCAAAAATACTGAAATGCATACAATTTTAAAGTACGGACAGATGGAAATATTACATTCAAAATATTTCAATAATATTTTGAAATGCTGTAATGAGCAAGGCTGTTGAAAGCCTGGCACAACCTTTCCCAAAACATGTCCCTTGGAACTGGAATTAATAGGAACCATATTTAAAAAGAAAAACAGTAAGAACCATGGACTCAGTGGATTGAATACACTCACAGATACAAACACACGCACACACGTGTAGATGTTTGTTGTTCTTGTAAAGCTAATAGGAACATTTAATCCATAAAGAGGTAAAATATGTATGTAGGGTAGGATAGTCAAAGGTTTTACTGAGTTTTTTGTTTTTTCTTCCTGAGTAGTCTAAGCATGAAACTCAGTGGCAACTGGTGAATTTTAATGCATTCCCCTACCCACGTTTATATACAACTCCCAGAGAATGAGGGCTTTCTTTTGCCATTATTTTTTCCCCTTAAAAAACCCCTTCTTTACAACACCACCTGATTCCATCCAACCCACATTGTCCTTTACTCTGCCCTCAAGTCAGTCTTCCTTTCTTCTCCCACCTGACAGCATCCTCTTCCTCTCCAAACTCACATCGGCATTTCAAAATGCATTCGATACTGATTCTGTAACATCTTACTTTTTCTTGCAAAGTGTTTTGTCACTGGGTAGAAGCAACACTGTTCCCCAGCAGAGACTGTGGGTAACAGGTAGACATTTTCTAACGATATGCACATAGACACCATGTCTGCTGGAGGGACGCATGGAGTTCTTCAGCATCATGGGTGACATTGCTGGTACATATGAAGCTCAAAACAAATACACTTTAAAATCCACCCAATTAGATCCCTGCATCAATGGCATTCTACCATCTTTAAAATTTATGTGACGAAAATGATCTAGACACTGTTACTATTTGAACAACTAGTGTTTCTCTTATACCACATACACTGATTGTCCTTTTGAAACAAAAAGTGCAAAGTCGTAACGAGACATCACATAATTTGCCATTGCTAAGTAATTGTGTTGCATTGAGTATCGATTTAAACAACAGCTGGGTAGATAACTGAAGACTTTAATAAGCTTTCAAACAATGGCTCAACAATAAAACATTACAAAATACTTGCAGAATGGTATGACGAATTAAAAATTCAATATCCCATCTTCTTTCTTTGAGCTGATAGACTAGTCCTGATTTCTACAATTTGAAAGAGTACTTTGGTAAAAAAGAATCCTGAGTCAAATGGGGTATTTAACTGGGCTCAATGGACACACAAATGTCCCATTTAACCAAATTTCAAGTATTCTAGGCACAAACTGAACAGAGAAGCACTCTGATTTTTACCCCCACATTTGGTTCAATGTATTGCTAATCAAGACTCATTATTCTGCTCTCAATTTAAATGATTATACATACACTCTGACTGTTCCTATTTAAGAATAATCATGCCTGATTTATATGTAAGGAGAAATAGATTGTTCTGGTGGAATTGTTGGTGCTCGAATTTTAACTCCAAAGAATAAAGGGCGGGATGTGGAGAACTGCCCCAAATCTCACCACCCCCATCCTTGGATGAATCCTAGATGTTTCCTCATGTTGTTTTCTTGGCCTCATGGAAGTTCACGATGCCCGGGCACATAGAGTGACACCTCCCTGATATGTGAATTTGCAGAAAATCTTAAGACCATTCAGTCTCACAATAATAATACCCACTGTCGTAATTATGGTTATCCAGCTACCACATACCGAACACTAATTCTCACTCAGTAGATCTGAAGAAGGGCTCCATAATTTTGCATCTCTAGCAAGCTCCCATGTGATGCTAAGGCTGCTTGCTGGTCCATGGACCACACGTTGAGCAACAAGGCCTTCAAGGATGTGCAGCAGTGAAATCTTGTTGCAGTATTCACCCAAAGCTCTTGATTCTAGGTCAGTTTGGTTATACACAAGATTACCCCGAGTGAAATCCATAGACAGATCTTTGAGACACAGAAGAGGCTGCCTGGAATCTTGCATGAAAATCATTTCACAGACCCTGAACTGTCATTTTTCTAAGAGGGTGAGCTGCTCTTTTATTTGAAGGTTACAGTGGAAAGGAACGGTGAACTCTGGCAATGCATGAGTAAAAAACACTACGGAAAGGCAGGACGTTGAGACTTTCTGGCTCTAGAGAGGAGTGTTAATTACAAAATTAGCCTGTGTTTGGAAGAGCTGCAACTCTTGCTGGTTATTCCCTAGAAGGTTACATAGGTCTGTATAAACATGAGCTTGAGTCTTGCTAAGCCTGGACTGTGGTGCTTTTTCTGATGGGTAGCAGCGCTACTTTCTCATGCGTCCTGTCCCAGAGGTTCACGTGCACCGCACTATTTGACTCTGAAATTGATAAAACAAGTACATTATGAATTAGAGTTATAAAATTATAGATCTACAGCATAATGAATATATTGCTTATATATTAGTGAATATAGGTGTATGTTATAAAACATACTATATGTATTATGAATATTTTATAAATTATTAATTAGTGTAGAGTATGCTAATATAATTATATTTTAATGATTTATAATTATATATTGTAGTGTACTTTCGGAAACAATATGATCATTATATTATAGCTCTATTATTTTAGAGGAGCTACAGAACATTTCTGTCGTGACACATTTCAAAAGGACCCCATTGACCTAGAGGATAAAGATTATTTATGGCCCTTATTGACTTCTCACTGGCTTTACCACTCAGACATAAGCAGAAATACACACATCCACACCCACACACCCAAATCTGTTTTGGCAAATGTTCACAACCAAATGCAGATTACCAGGTAAGAATAAGGGCTTATAATCACTGCAGAATAATTCTGCAAATAAAATACAAATGAATTATTTTCATTAAAGAAGCAAAGAGACCTTGAATCTAGTGAGTTCCAGGTGTAGTTTGTCTCATGAGATAGTTATTCACATTTTCACTTGCACAGAGCAGTAAATTTTTAATGGAAATTAAGAGAAAAGAGGGTCTCAAGGGACTTGTGTTTTTCAGACCCAGTTCATTAGAAACACTAGTATGATCTGCCTTGCTAAACTTTCATATTTCAAATTTTTTTCCTAAAACGGAAATTATTTTTAAAGATTTTATTTATTTATTTGACAGGCAGAGATCACAAGCAGGCAGAGAGAAAGGCAGAGAGAGGGTGAAGCAGGCTCCCCGCTGAGCAGAGAGCCCGATGCGGGGCTCGATCCCAGGACCCTGGGATCATGACCTGAGATGAAGGCAGAGGCTTTAACCCACTGAGCCACCCAGGCGCCCCCAAAATGCAAATTTTTTTATTAGAGTTTTTATTTTAAAACCTGCACATGGGTGTTTATAGCAGCTTTATTCATCATTCCCCAAACTTGGATGTCACCGCGATGCTCTTTAGTAGGTGAAGCGGTAAGTCAACTGTGGTCCATCCAGAGAATGGAATATTACTCAACAATAGAAAGAAATGGGCTGCCAAGCTATAAAAAGTCATGGAGAAAAGTTAAATACATATTACTAAGTGGCAAAATCCAATACGAAAATGCTACTTCCTGGGGTGCCTGGGTGGCTCAGTCGGTTAAGCGTATGCCTTCAGCTCAGGTCATGATCTTGGGATCCTGGGATCAAGCCCTGCATCAGGCTCCCTGCTCAGCAGGGAGTCTGCTTCTCCCTCTCCCTCTGCCTATGCCTATGCCTCTCCCCCTACTCCTGCTCTTTCTCTGTCTCAATTAAATAAATAAAGTATTTTTAAAAAAGAAATGAAAATGCTACATCCTGTAGGATTCCAACTCCATGACATGTCTGGAGACAGGAAAGCTCAGTGGTTGCCAGGAGATGTGGGGAGGAATAAACAGGCAGAGCTCAGAGGATTTTTAGGGCAGAGAAGTGACTCTGTGTAATACTATAATCATGTACACTTGCCATTCTACATTGGTGCAAACCCATAAATAATCAACACCAGGACTGAACCCTAATGTAAACTGTGGGTCTGGGCCATCATGATGTTAGGCCACTAACGTAAGTTAGGTCCACTAACGTTAACAAATGTACCATCTGGTGGGGACGTCAGTAACAGGGAAAATTCTTATGATGTGGGGTTGGGGGCATATGGGAAATCTCTGTACCTTCTGCTCAACGTTGCTGTCAACGGAAAACCACTCTGAAAAATAAAGTCAATTTTTTGAAATGTGCTGAAAATGTTAATTGTTTTAACTTTCAACATTCTTCTTTACTGCAAGAATTTAAGAGGAGGAAAATGATCTGTTTATATGAACCCAAGGATTCACTATTTCTGTTTTTCTTCATTTCTGACATTCCAGATTTTCCTCTATTATTATGTCTCTTTCCTCTGTAGAATTTCTTTATTTCTTTTTTTAAAAAAGTAGATCTTGGTGACAAGTTATCTCAGTTTTTCTAAACGGAAATGTCTTTACTTTGGCTTCCTTCCTAAAGGGCATTTTTTCCCCCTGCATACAGACTCTTCTTTGTGTGCTTTTCTTTCAGAAATTAAAAAAAAAAAAAGTTCTTCCATTTTTTTCTGGCCTTTATAATTGTTTTCTATTGTGGTAAGAACACTTAAAGTGAAGATCTGTCCTCTTCACCAACTTTTGAGTGAAGCATGGGCAGAGTTTCATAGCACATCTGTGAAAATTACTCCTCTTGCATAACTGAAACTTTAATCCTATAGAATAAAACTCCCCACTGCCCCCTAAGCCCAATCCCCGGCAACAAACATCCTATGGTGCACGTATCTGAGTCCATTTCAGTGGGTTCACAAAAGTAAAATCACATAGTATCTCCAAACAACATGCACACTAGGCCAACGGGTATATCAAAATCATGTATCATTAGGAAAATGCAAATCAAAATCACCATATAGTATGACCTCACTTCTCTTAGGATGGTTATTCTTTAAAAAACAATGTGTTGGGGGGCACCTGGGTGGCTCAGTGGGTTGAGCCTCTGCCTTCGGCTCAGGTCATGATCCCAGGGTCCTGGGATCGAGCCCCATGTTGGACTCTCTGCAAAGTGGGGAGCCTGCTTCCCCCTCTGCCCGCTGTTCCCTCTGCTTGTGCTCTCTTTGTGTCAAATAAATAAGTAAAATCTTTAAAAATAAATAAAAATAGGACCCCTTCATAATCCAGCAATCCTTCTTCTGGGTATTTACCCAAGAGAACTGAAGTCAAGACCTCAATGGGATTGTCAGTGTATCCATAGTCACTGGAGCAGTATTCAAAATAGCCAAGATGGTGGGTGCAACCCAAGTGTCCCTGGACAGATTTATCGATGAAGAAAGTGTGGTACGTCCATACAATGGAATAATATTCAGCCTTAACAAAGAAGGAAATCCTGCAGTCTGTGAGAACAGAAACCTTCACGAAGAGACCCTACACGAAATAAGCAATCACAGATAGTCTTTATGATTTTCGAAGAAAAGTCTGCTTTCGTTCCAGTCATTAATCTCCAAGTGTCATGTGTTGTTTCTCTCTGCTTCCAACATTTTTTGCTTTACTCTGATATTTAGCAAAATTGGATTAAAGTGCTTTTTTAATTATTGCTTTATCTTGTATAGAGTTTACTGACTTCTGGATATGTTTCATTTAAATTAGGACATTTACCAGTATTATTTCTTTTCTTCACTTTCCTTTCCTTTTTTTCCTTTTCCTTTCTCCTTCTTCTCCATCTCCTTCTCCCCCTTCTCCTCCTCCTCCTTCTCCTTCTCCTCCTTCTTTCTTCTCCTCCTTCTCCTTCTCCTTTTCCTTCTCCTTCTTCTTCCTCTTCCTCTTCCCCTTCTCCTCCTCCTCCTCCTCCTCCTCCTTCTTCTTCTTCTTCTTCCTCTCCTCCTCCTCTTGTTCTTCTGTTTCTTCTTCTGTCTTTTCTCCTCCTTCTGTTTCTTCTATTTCTAATTCTAAATTTCCTCCTCCTTCCACCAATTTCTATCTTCTCTCCTTCCAGAACTTA
>PISX010008834.1:0-79369 GCA_004024625.1 Mellivora capensis | reverse complement strand
TTTTTTTTTTTTCTTTTTTTTTCTATTGACTTTTATAGGTATATTTTATCTTGGTCATCTTAAAAAATTTCCTCAGTGTCTGACATAATTCTCTTCAATTATCATAAATCTTCAAATCAGTCTCTTTCTTTTTCTCTTTAAATGAATTGGTGAATACCTTCAGAACAAAATTAGGAAGCAGTGGTAAAAGCACTGTCTTGTACCTGACTCTCAGGAGGATGTTCTTAGTGGTTTTTCCATTAACCATGGATGGTGCTGACTCTTGGGTTGAGGTAAACATACTTATCATGTTTAGGTTTTATTAATTTACTCCTGCTTAAAAGAGCATATCTGTCAAGAATGGGTGTTAAATTTTGCCATTTGCCTGTTCAGCATCAATGAGCAAGACCATTATGATTTCTCTTTTTATGATATGCTGTGGTGAATCATTTTAATAGATTTCTTAACTTTGAGCTATTTACATTTGTGCACAAACAACCCTACTTGGTCGTGTTGTAGTTCCCTTGAATGAACTGAAGCAGTTTGTTTGATACTACTGTATTTGGGTTTTTTCCATTGACATTCATAAGTTATCTTTAAATTAAATTGGTCTAGGTATTCCCTTTATATGTGTGCTTTTTTTTTTTAATGTATCTGTGCTATTTTTGATAAGTTTTAGTTGTCAGTGTTTTGCTTTGCTTCACAGAAAGAAATGAGTTTTACCTAGAAAACTATGAATCTCATTCATGTTTTCAAAATTACTTGAATGGATTTGAGGAAAAGTCGTCTCTTAAGATTAATTTCCTACATAGCTGTTAATATTTGTTACATGTTTATGTCCATTTTCATACTCGAGTTAGGTAACCACTTCTGTGTTTCAGTTTGTTTTTTTCTTCCAAAGAATCTGCTCTTGTGTATTTATTAGTTTGTAAGGATAGCGTTAGCCATATCCCATAAGTGTTCTTGTAGGTAGTTCTATTAGTTATGGTGCAGCCTAAACTACTCTAATAAAGGCAGAACAAAATTCAGTGACTTAAGTAGACAGAAGTTATTCTTCTTTCCCCACTCACATCCCCTCTCACACAGAGGGCTTTGTCTCATCAAGGACTGAGTTCTTTTCTTTCTTTCTTTTTTTTTAAGAGGGGATGGGCAGAAGGAGAGAGAATCTTTTTTTTTTTTTTTTTTTTAAATTCATGATGGGGGGCGGGGGAGAGCAGAGGGAGAGGGACAAGCAGACTCTGCCCTGAGTGCAGAGCTCAACTTGGGCTGAAACCAAGAGTCAGATGTTCAACCGACTAAGCCATCCAGGCACCCCGAGAGAGGGAGAATCTTAAGCAGACTTTATGGCGGAGCCCAATATGGGGCTCTATCTCACAACCCCTGAGATCATGACCTGAGCCAGAATCAAGAGTTGCCAATTAATTGACTGAACCACCCAGGAAACCATAAGTTCTTTTTTTCTTATCAGCTCTGCCAGCCCAACAAAATTGCCCTCATCTGCTTGGTCAGAAATGGTTCTCATCATTAGGTTCTGGTTCCAGCCCCTGAGAATGGGGAACAGAGGAAATGGGGACAATTTCTTTTCCAAAGAATGTGATCCAGAAGTTACCCTTATCACTTTTGCTTACATCCCATTGCCTAGAATTCTTCATATAACTACATTTGGCACAGAGGAGTCTTAGAAATGGAGTCTCTAGCTTGAAAGCTTTGTGCTCAGCTTAAAAAAACAAAACAAAACAAAACAGGGTTTCTGTATCAAAAGCAAGAAGAAGAGACTATTACTGGGGGAGAGTTGGTAGATTCTGCCACAAGAGTGATTTTGTTATTTTTTAGGTATTTTACAGTTTGGCTTTTAATTTTCAAGTGTTTGTTAATTTCTAGTTTTATTGCATCATGATAAAAGAATATTGTCTGTTTTTTCTGTAATGGGGAATAATTTATAAGGGCTTGTGAGAAGTTTGTGTTAAGATACAGAATTTGGTCTACACTGGTTAGGTTATTTTTTTTTTTTCCATACTGGTTAGATTTTATTGCCTATTACCCTTTAGGTCTTTTATATCCTTAACTTAATTTTGCACTGTTGCATTTTAATGGCCTAAAAGACATAAAGACCTCTAATACTACTGTGTTTGTATTTCTTTTTGTGTTCTTGTACTTTTTATGAAGACTGACGTATTGTTTTTGTACTCAGAAGGACAAATCACTGATTAAAGTTTAGTGAGTCTGGGCAGTCTTGTTTCCCATTTGTTGGAGGGTACCTCATTCTAGCCCCAATATATATAAAGAAGAAAGTATCGTGTTTTCCTAGAGCTTATTTTGTCTTAACTTAGGTTGAATTGTAATGTTTTTATTTGAGAGTGAATGTTTCTATTTCTCACTTATTACACAGGCAATTCTGACTCGAAGGACAGAAGAGGTGAGCCACTCATCTTATGTCTCTTGTCCCCTTTATAGTGCACAGTATTCATTGTCTTTGCTCACAGTTTGTGGTAACCTTGTGCATCTGTATGGTTGTGTGTTTACTTTCCCTTAAGTTGTTTTCCATATTAACCTTGTAGAGAAGAGTAACAGAAACTAATACTATGTTTCTAAATATAGATTATGGATTCTAACAGTTATGATATCTTTTAACAAGTAATAAAACAGCTGTATCTTAATTTATTATGTCACCTTGCTAATATCATCCTTTGGTGATATTAAGCCATAATTTCTTTCTTTCTTTTTTTTTTTTTTAAAGAAGGGCATCCTCTCCACCTTCTTTTTTTTTTTAAAGATTTTATTTATTTATTTGACAGAGAGAGAGAGAGATCACAAGTAGGCAGAGAGGCAGGCAGAGTGTGGGGGGGGAAGCAGGCTCCCTGCTGAGCAGAGAGCCCGACGTGGGGCTTGATCCCAGGACCCTGAGATCATGACCCGAGCCGAGGCAGAGGCCCAATCCACTGAGCCACCCAGGCACCCCAGAGGAGGAAGCAGGCTCCCCGCTGAATGGAAGAGCCCGATGCGGGGCTCGATCCCAGCACCTTGGGACCATGACCTGAGCCTAAGGCAGAGGCCTTAACCCACTGAGCCACCCAGGTGCCCCTTAAGCCATAATTTCTACCCTGTAGTAATTCCTAATGTCTAGTCAATAGTTGCCTATAAACATTCTAGTTTTTTATGTTGTTTTCCCTAGTCTATAAAGTGTGGACCCTTTGTCATTTTATATGGATATTATGGGTTTTCACCACCCTAGTGTAATGTCCCAGTGGCTGGAAATGCTGTGTAAGTGATCTAAGCAGGACTGCCAAGTCCCTGGTCACCAGAGAACAGAATGCGTGGGTACTTACGTGGAGTGGCTCTTTTTTTTTTTTTAATTTATTTGACAGACAGAGATCACAAGTAGGCAGAGGCAGGCAGAGAGAGAGAGAGGAGGAAGCAGGCTCCCTGATGAGCAGAGAGCCCGATGTGGGGCTCGATCCCAGGACCCTGGGATCGGGATCTGAGCCGAAGGTAGAGGCTTTAACCCACTGAGCCACCCAGGCGCCCCAGTGGCTCATTTTGCTTAGGACAATAGTAAGACTTTCATCAGAGGGTGTAAGAGAAAGAGAGATTATTCAAAGGTCTAAGAAATGATCATTGCATTTGAGTTTGGAAAATGTTAATCTGTGAACCAGTTTTTCTCCTATGATTTTTTATTTTATTAAATGAGTTTTCTGAGGCTTCCCCCCATCCACTATTTAACCATGCACAGTTTTTCTTGCATTATTAATAGAACATTTGAAGGTTTATGAATTCCCATTAAGTAAGGGAGCATTTGAATCAGAAAAGTAGGTACGATAATCCTTCATGTGTTGTCCATCTGCCACCATATTTGGTGAGGATTGGTGAGGTGTTATACTGTGCACAGATTTCTTGTGATTTTCCAGCTCTCACTTTCTTAAACTCAGGAACTAGACTCTATCAAATAGTGTCTTTGCTATTAATATTTGCTTACTAGATTCTCACTACCAAATGTAGACTTAATAGATTTATATTGCAATAGATAACTTATGTTTGCTCTCTAAAAGTCCTCTTTTAACCAATCTCAGTATACAGTCAAAAGTCGAAGTGATATAGGCTTTAAGATTAAACATACAGTCTGCTTTCTTCCTCCACATAGATTGTATTTTCTTAATATTCACTCTTTTCTTGCCCCAGTATTGTCCCTGTTTTACCTAGCTAACTAACATGGATTCGAGTGGTTCCAATATTGTGATTAAAAAGGAATGAACTTACCTTAATTATCTAGAGTATTGCTAATTGTGACATATTATTAATATGTATTAGCACATATCTTTTTTAAGTTAAAAAAATTTTTTTTGTGTAATTGCTTTTGACCAAACAGGAAAATTAAAGAGACATACATGTTCTCAGCAATATTTAAAGCCCCAAATGTAATGACATTTTTATCAGAGCAGATCTCTAGAAGTATTTCTGTAAATTTTGATATCACATTCTAATTTTAAAACCAAATGCTTTCTGAGAAATGAGGCAAATTATTTTAAAATATTTTCGTCATAATGGTTTTGCTAAGCAAAGTATATCTTATACAGATGACTTAAGTTATAAGTTTTTCTGCACTGGTCTCTGGGATGCTTTTGAATAGCAATGGCTGGTGTTTTAATTGTCAAAACAGAAAGGAATAAAAAGAGACAAAGGGAGGCAGGCAACTTTGCTTCCTTTCTTTTGAAGTCTAAGAAACTGGTTATTTTATCATGTGTATAATTTTTTAAATATATCACATTATCCAGTAGAACTAGCTTTTTTTCTAATTGTGGTAAAATGTACATCATATAATATTTTCCATTCCAACTGGATAGTTCAGTGAAATTAATGCATTGTTGTACAGTTATCACCACCATCTACCTCCATAACTTTTTTATCACCGCAAACTAAAACTCTAAACATTAAATAGTAACTCCCCATATCTCCTTTCTCCCAGCCCCTGGTAACCACTAGTCTACTTTCTGTCTCTATAAATTTGTCTGTCCTAGCCACCTAATTTAAGCAGAATCACAGCACTTTTGTAATCAGCTTTTCTTTTAAAGCGTTTTATTGGTGTTAATTCTGGTGATTTGTGTAATATATAGTAATGCATTAAATCCAGTTCTTGCATTATCTCCTGAGTGCCTCTTCCCCATGAAATCAGTGGTCATGAGTGCATTCTCCAGTTGTTCTTCAGTCTTCACTAATTTTACATCTCAGTTTTATTAGTTTTGTTGTAGAGAGAACAGACTCTGAGATAGCAGGTTTACTGGAGAGTACTTTCTCTCTCCATAGCACTGAAGGCACTGGTACTGAGGGAGACGACATGAGATGCTACGTGATCAGAGCAAGGCCAGCAAAGGGCTTAGTCAGTCCTGCAGAAAGCTTTGGAGCTGGAATGGGGTTTGCAGGGGCTTTCCCCTGGGCCAGGCTACTCTCTTAGGCCAAGGGTACTTCCTGGGAAAGGACTTAATGAGAACTGTTAAACACTAACCCTCCCAGCAGCTAGGGGAATGGTCTTGAAGGGGAATCTGTAACATCTACTTCCCATTCTCATGAAGTTGGAGCAGGATAGTGATGCATACTCTCATTCATCTATTCAGAGGTTTTCCTGTGTAAGAAAATGCTCTTGAATAATCTTGATATATATATTAAGGCTGGGGAGTGAGTGGCATTGTGGAATATTTGAACAAACTGTGTATGCAGTGGTTATAATCCCTGGACTCAGGCTAGACCATCTCAGTTCGTGAGTTGACTGTTACCACTTACCAGCAGGGTGAGGTAGATATCTGACTTCCCTGTGCCTCTTTTCACCATTTGCAAAATAGGATTGGAACACAGTTTCTGTCATAGGGTTATTTTGGAGAAAGAAGTAACACATATAAGGTGCCTGGCTTACTGCTGGGTCAGCACATGGCAGTTGCTCAGCAGGAGCTGGCTATCACATTGCTACTCCTGCCATCCCACCATTCTGTTACTGTTCCTGTTGATGGGAGACTAAGGAGGTTGGGAATCTTAGCTGGTCAGTTGGGACTCACGGACACAGGGACACTTCATGCCTCCTGGAGCCTGTGTGTGAGTGAGACAGCTCCCAGGGCAGGGTCATCTTGCAACCGTTCCACTACGACTGTAAACATTTAGCCATTCTCCTCCTGCACTGTACTTTTTTTTTTTTTAAGATATTATATATTTATTTGAGAGAGAGTGAGCGAGAGTAAGCATGAGCGGGCAGAGGGAGAGGGAGAAGCAGGCTTCCCACCAAGCAAGAAGCCTGATACAGGGCTCAATCCCAGGACCCTGGGATCATGACCTAAGTCAAAGGCAGATCTTTAACTAACTGAGCCACCCAGGCATCCTGGTTTTTTAATTTTGTTTGTTTGTTTTAAGTCTGGAAATAGTATCCTCTAAACACTTCTGAAGGAGTCCCTGAACTACAGGGTTCTAGAACCAGGTAGGATAAGCATTCTTTTGAATCTCAGAGGCTCATTCAGGTTTCTCAGCTCTCAGATCAGATCAGATCACCTGCTCCTCCTGGCTTTCTAAAGAAGTATTTTTTGATCATTGTAGTAAATGACATTATCATTGTGAACTCCATGGCTTTCCCTAAGTACCTTTAATTATATATTCATTCAGTACCTACCTGTTAGATGCTCAGGAATCCAGAAAGAAAACTATTCCCTGTCTCATGGAAGAAACCTGTGAACAGGTTTTGATGAACAGGTCTGATGAGCAGTCCTGTGAACAGGACTTTGATGCTTATCAAAGTCCACTCAGCTACATGTTACTTGGCTATACCACACAAAGTGTTGCGAGAGAATGTGAAGACTTGTTCCTAGAGAGTGGGAAGGACGCATGGAGGTGAACTTTGGGTATTTTAAATTAAACAGTGACTGAGAAAAATGAGGAGCCACCGGATAGGTTGAAAGCAAGGAGACATGGAAGAGCAAGTCAAGTATTTGAGGAATTGTGCACAATTGAAGCACATGAAGTGGAGAGTAGCCAGAGCTAGCCTCTGCACAGTGGACCTGCTGGTAAAGTGAGCTCAAGGGTCAGGGTGTCTCCTGGTGATGGGAAGGAAGGAAGTGACATGGTCAGAATTTTGTTTTAGAAAGATAATGCCAGAGGCCTCAGAGAAGTTAGGTGGGCAATAGAAACTAGTTTCTGAATGATAGTTTGGCCCAAGACAAGATTGGGTTCAACCCACTGGTTGGGATCTTGAGTCAACCTGATTATTTTTTTGCAGTTTTTTTTTTTGTTTGTTTGTTTTTTGTTTTAAGATTTCATTTATTTATTTGACAGAGAGAGATCACAAGTAGGCAGAGAGGCAGGCAGGGAGAGAGAGGAGGAAGCAGGCTCCCCGCCTAGCAGAGAGCCCGATGCGGGGCTCGATCCCAGGACCCTGAGATCATGACCTGAGCTGAAGGCAGCGGCTTAACCCACTCAGCCACCCAGGCGCCCCATTTTTTTGCTGTTTTTAAAGCCAGTGGGAAGTACTTAAAACATTACAGCTCTGCCTTTGAGAGTTGATGAATACTAATATCGAAAAGTGTAGAGATGAGACAAACGGACCTTAG
The DNA here is from genome assembly GCA_004024625.1 of Mellivora capensis. Taxonomy (NCBI): domain Eukaryota; kingdom Metazoa; phylum Chordata; class Mammalia; order Carnivora; family Mustelidae; genus Mellivora; species Mellivora capensis. The sequence continues at coordinate 71,813 of PISX010008834.1, read as the reverse complement.
GGATTGAGGCTAAAGGAGTATGGTTTTTACTTCAGTCATTATTTTTGTAGTTGACCAAGGTGTGTCTGAATCTTTAGGTGACTCACCAGTCTACATGTGAGCCCTTAGAATAATATTACCCTTTGTTTTCTTGGGAAAAGGATATAGCAAATAAGACATCTGTTGTCCTAGAGTACCGTTTTTAGTGTTTTTGAAACGCTGTCCCCATAGCCTGAGTCTAGGAAGTGAAATTTGCTAGAATGGATAGTGGAGAGGAGGTGGGTGTAGGCCAAAGAATAGACCACTGTGCTTGTCTTGCCTACACCGGCCTGCATCATGCAAGGCCACCTCTAGAAGACCTAGACCAGGACAAGCCTGAGACATGAGATCATGACTCTGTCCAGTTAGGAAGGGACCCTAGGAGAGTGACTTGATCTCTAAGTCTGAGATTTGGTACAGGGAGCTGTAAGGTCTCTCCTGTTTTCTTAATAGATCTGAGTCTCCTTCCCTCAAAGAGGCCTGAGGACATCTTTACTATCTGTATTGTCCTTAGCTGTATCAGAAACATGGATGTAATTCAGATGTCAACAGATAAAATATTACTTCTCTTACAGAGGGCTGTTTTGGCCTGAAAGCTTGGAAGAGTTAAAGTGGTATTGGTTTATGTAGAGTATGAAGAGTCAGGAGAATAGTGTAACTCCATGGTTTTGCTTTAGATTTGCAGCTTTATACTAGGGGCAAGTTAATCTCTGTGCTCAGTTCATCACCCATAGAACAGGGTTAATAATGGTTTCTATGTTGGGGTTCTTAAGAGAATTGAATGACATATGTATGTATGGTGCTTTGCTCTGTGTCTGCTATGTAAGTGCTAAAATATTAACTGTAATCATTTTCATTTCTAAGGTATCTGGTAGCTGACTTTTCTTGTCCTATTGCTTATAGTTGTCAACTCTACTACTGTTGGTCATAAATAATACTGCACTGTTCATGCTTTACTTATTCTATCCATTCATCCATCCATCCATCCATCCATTGGATGGATGTCCATCCATTCAGGATTTGTTCTGACCACCCCATCTTACATCACAGAACAACCTCCCCCATTTTCTCTTTTACCCTGCCTTATTTTTCTTTGTAGCACTCATTACTATCTGTATTATATATTTCTTTACTTACCTCTTGTTCTTCCTCCTCAACTAGAATATAAGCTTCATAAGGGTAAGGAATTTTGATTTATTCACTACTGTACCCTCAAGACCTGCCTGGCACAGTAAGTCACTCAGTAAATATTTACTGAATGAAAGAATAAATACTGAGTGCAGGGATATCTGGATGTGATTTCAAATCCATGCCTTCCAGAAATTTGTAATTTTATTGACATATAATCAATGACTTTAATTGAGTGGGATTGGTGTTGTAGCAAAGTAGGTACTTAGTGTTATAGAAGTGCAAGAAATGAGCAGTTACCCACAAAAGGTGATATTTGACCTAGAATTGTATAAGAGCAGAGGTGGTATTAACATTCTAGATCAGGTTTCGGCAGATTTTTTTCTATCAAGGACCAGATAATAAAAGAATTTCAGTTTTGCGGGACGCCTGGGTGGCTCAGTTGGTTGAGTGGCTGCCTTCGGCTCGGGTCATGATCCCGGCGTCCTGGGATCGAGTCCCACATCGGGCTTCTTGCTCGGCAGGGAGCCTGCTTCTCCCTCTGCCTCTGCCTGCCACTCTGTCTGCCTGTGCTCACTCTCTCTCTCTCTTTCCCTCTCTCTCTGACAAATAAATTAAAAAAAGAATTTCAGTTTTGCATTGATACTATCTCTGTCACATCTATTCAGCCCTACCTTTGTAGTGGAAAAGCAGTCATGGGCAATATGTAAATGAATGCAAACAGCTGTACTCCAACAAAATTTTATTTGCACAAGCTGGCAGTGGGCTACATTTGGGCTGTGGTTTCCCTGTTTTCAAGACATCTCCATTGAGATGAGATGAAAAGCATGTAAGTGCTAACACTGAAGTAAAGTGGTAAGTTCACAGGGATGCATTGTAGTGTTCTCTTTACACTATGTGAGTTTGAAAGTTTTCTGTAATACAGAGTTTAAAAATATATGTACAACTTCTATTGGCGGGCGGTGGGGGGACCATCAGCACACTCTGACAAATCGTGTAGTCTGTGTAGGGTTCTGTTTTCCCAGCTGAGTCTGGTTGGGGCACCACAGCTTGTTACTCAGCCTGTCGATGTGCTGGCCCTGCACTGACAAACCTTTGGTTAAATACCATTCTGCCACCTCAAGGCCCCCTCTCATTCCCAGGCCTGATTGACTCTAAGCTTGAGGTGTTTCCAGGCCCAGACTGGTTGAACTAGTATTTACCTTTCAACTGAAGGCTCTTTGGTTCTGTGGCTCTGATTGATCTCTGCAGCAGTCCAGTCAGTCCCTCTTCATTGTCTTCTACAGATCCCTGTTTCAGATCTGCTGATGCCACTCTTTGTTGCCTTCCAGATAATGCTTTTCATTCATTAGTATTTTTATTTTTTATTTTTATTTTATTTTTTTAATATTTTATTTATTTGACAGAGATCACAAGCAGGCAGAGAGGCAGGCAGAGAGAGAGGGAGAAGCAGGCTCCCCGCTGAGCAGAGAATCGGATGTGGGGCTCGATCCCAGGACCCTGAGATCATGACCCAGGCCGAAGGCAGAGGGTTAACCCGCTGAGCCACCCAGGCGCCCCCATTAGTATTTTTATATTTCTTCTATCATTTCAGTGTACTTTTGGGAAGAGAAAGAAGTAAAATTACGGATTCAGTTCACTATCTTAAGCCAGAGGGCTCTAATTACCTTCTTTTAATGCCTGGTGTACATTGTGATTGGCATTTAACAAAAAACTATTTAGTGATAGATCATTAGTCTAGTATTTGTTTAATGCCAAATGTGTGAGAAATTTTGTCTGGGTTTTAGGTATATGGTGAGGAACAAAGCAGATATGTAATTCTTGCCCTTGTGGAATTTATGGGATAAAGGAGGGACAGTCCTTATTCAACTATACTCAAATAAATATATAATTACAAAGTGTGGGAGGTATTATCAAGGGCAATAACTGTGCCTTATGAGAATAACAGGGAAGATAATAGCCGATACTATGAGTACATAATATGTGCTGCTTACTGCACCAAAAACTTCACATGGATGATCTTATTTAACCTTCACATAACTTATTTTAGCACTAAGGAAACTAAAACTTAGGATCGCAATTTAGTTGTAGGAAGTCAGAAGGGACCTCTTTGGGAAGAGTAACACTTGAAATGAGAACTGGATGACTAGAAGGTAGCTAGGCAAAGAATGGAGGGAGGCTTTGTAAAGCAGAAAGGCATAACATGTTTGAAAGCCTAAGGAAGAAAATGAACTCAGCATGAAGCGTGCCAGTAGCCAAAATGGAGTGAGCAAGGAAAGCATAGCAGGAGATAAGGGTGAGCAGGGGCTGGTAGGGAGGTTGTTCTAGGCTGGTGTAAGGGTATTAGATTTCATTCTAAAGGCTTGGGAACTAAAAGGTTTTATAAGAGAGGAACATGATCTGGCTTGCTTTTTTAGAGACCACTCTGCCTGGTTTGTGGAGAAAGGATCAGCAGTGGACAGAGGCTTACTATGATCCAGATGAGAGAGGATAGAGATTCAGGCTACAGTGTTGGCAACAGAATGGAAAAAGGCAGACAAATTGGAGGCATTGATTTTAGCCCTAAAACATATTACTTGCAGCTGAGTTGAATATAGATGATAAGTAAGAGGAAATCAAGGGGATATCCACATTTTTTCCTTGACCAGCAGGGTGCATGGTAGTGTTCTCTACTGAATGGTGAGGGGAAGGCTTTAGACATGGAAGGTTTGCATTGCCTTTGAAATTTAAGTGGGGGTGACATATAGGCTCAGAAGAGAGATCTGACCAGGCAGTGCAAATGTGGGAATTGCTAGTGCATCATTTGCGCTTACTCTCTGCACTCCAGCTGATCTGTCTGATCAGCTGGAGTGCAGAGAAGAGTGCTAGGGACAAAGCCCCAAGGAAGTCAGACATTTAGAGACGTTGTGTTAGAGAGGAACAGCTAGGGAGGTTAAAATGAGACGGAGCAGCCAACAGATAGAAAGAAAATCAGAAGCGTGCTTTGTTGTGGCAACCAAGAAATGAAAGTTCTTCAAAGAGGAGGGAGTAGTTTGAATGCTCATTTTCAGATGACAGCTGCATACCAGGGTGTGTTTGAAAATTGCCATCAACAAAGAAGCAAGGTGGGGTGCCTGGGTGGCTCAGTAGGTTAAGTGTTTGCCTTTGGCTCAGGTCATGATCCCAGAGTCCTGGGATTGAGCCATGCATAGGGTTCCCTACTGAGCAGAGCGCTTGCTTCTCTCTCTCCCTCTGTTGTTCCCCCTGCTTGTGTGCTTGCTCTCTTCTCTCTCTGTCAAATAAATAAATAAAATCTTAAAAAAAAAAAAGAAGAAGAAGAAACAAGGTATAATACCTCCCATCTCAAAAAAAAAAACAACCCTCCATCCCACATGTCCCTCCAGTTGCTGTTCATTCTCTCTGCACCTCTTTATGGTAGAAGTCCTCACTTCAAATGAAGAGTCGATATCTCACTGTCTTCTCTTTCCATCTTTATTTCACTCCATTTATGCTGCTTCCCCGACTACTCAACTGAGACCACTTTTAAAACAGTCTTAGCTGTTGTCTTATCAAATCCAATTTCACTTCTCTGTGAAACTCACCCACCTAGTCTTTTGTAGTATCTGATTGATTACTCCCTCCTTGAAAAACTCTTTTCTTGGCTTGTGACACCATATTCTGCTGGATTACTTCCCACCTCATGACTACTGCTTATGAGTCAGTTTAGCTAGCTGATCTTTGAAAAGAATGTAAATCCAGTGATATTTCTGCCCTTTTCAGACTCCTCCAATCACATAGTGCTTCTCTTCACATTCAAAATTAAATCCACACTGCTTACCATGGTATATGAAGCCCCAAGTCTTCAGGTTCCTGCCCACCCCTTCTGTCACATCTGGTACTAAAACTGGCCTTTGTGCTATTTCTTGAACTCTCCAAGCTGCTAAGGGGTATTATGCTTGCTATTCCTGTGCCTAGAGAGTTCCTTGCCCAGATTTTCGCATGGTTTACATCTTCACATTATTCAGACCTCTGCTCAGTATAAGCACTTCAGACCTGCCCGAACTACTCTAAAATAACTCCCTCCAACCCATCAGTCTCTATCCCGTTACTCGTCTTTTTTTCAAAGCACTTGTCCCTGTCTGAAATTGTATGTTTACTTGTTTCTGTATAGTGTGCCGCTGCTTCCCCCAGAATGTAGGCTCACAGGTCACATGTCTGCTTATTCATTTCTCTGTTCCCAGAGTCTGGAGCAGTGCCTGGCACATAGTAACTGGTCAGGAAGACAAGTTGTTGAGGTGACAGTAATGGATGTAATCCAGACCGTATGTGGCAGGATTAACCATTACATGGGAGGGACATGCCCTCCCTTTTAGCAGAAGGGGAAATGGTGAAGATAGTTATAAACTCATACTGGTTGTGTGGTTCATGGTGGGGATGTGGGACTGGAGGAAGATGAGTCAGCACCTGGTCAGCCGCCATGAGAAAGGATTGGGTGGATAGGAAGCAGGGCCCTGTGGAATGAAGGGAGGAGTCGTTCTGTCTCTAAGCCAGATGTTGCTATAGTTGGGCTCCTGGTAAAAGGTGGCTGTGGAAAGAGGTAGAAAAGAGTACCCAGCATTTTAGATACATAGTGCTTAAGGATCTAATAATGTCTCCTTGCTTTAATCAGGAACACTATTCTCTGTGCCAGGAAACTATTTACGTTTATGATAGGTAAATTGTCCTTTTTCCTTCCTCTCCCATCCGCCTCTAGATGGAGCCCATTGAGCCTGGGACAGAGCACATTGTTGGCCCTGCACACCCAGCCTTCCATCAGGATTGATGTGTTTGTGCTTTCAAATATTTGAGTATTTTTTATGTGCAAAGCACTGTTTTAGCCTCTGTGGGTTTGAAAGAAACCTTCAGAGGGTTTTTATTCTAATCCAGGGAGAAAGAGTAAACAAATGTACAAGTCAGAGATGGGATAGGCGCGTCACTCTAGGTTCCTCTCCCTACCTTTTCCCTCCCATTCCACCCACACTGGCCCTGCGGTAGCTGTGGGAAATGTTCTCTCTCTCACTCACTCTGTCTATGCCCTGAAAGCTACAGAAGCATGGAATGAGCCCATCTTCCTTATCTGGTGTTTCCCTGAGCAGCTGACTTGAGCCCTCCATTGCACACAATGGTAATAACATGTTTTGTTCTCTCAGTTTCAGATGAGACGCCAATTATTGCAGTGATGGTGGCCCTGTCCTCTCTGCTAGTGATTGTGTTCATTATCATAGTTTTGTACATGTTAAGGTGAGCATGCTAAATGCTAAAGTGAGAATTCCAAAGCTTCTGCACTCTCTCAGATTCTTTTTCAGTACACCAGGGTCTCATTAAGCCCACACAGTCCAGAAGATAGTAGGATAGAGACAGTGAATAGAATAGAGGGGAATGTTCTATAATATTAAAATTAAAATTCTACACAGAAATGGTTTAAAAGCTCTACATAGTTTTCTTCAAGACCTAGCGTGCCCCCCCGCTTTGCTTCCATCTGCCCAAATTCAGTTCCCCAACTCCAGTTTAACCTAAACCCCAGGATGGTGGTTTGAGGTTGAAGGAAAAGCTGTATAGTCTATTATTACTGATGGGTGATTCAAGACCCTTAGATCTAGCCCTGCTGAAGCAACCCCTAACAGTACCCAATTGGAGATGATGTGGTAAATGGAGATCTATTCTATTTCTAGTTGGGGGAAGTTTGGGACAAACCTAGGATCTAGGATCCCTAACTCTAGTACGCTAAACTGAACTATGTGAATTACAGAGTTCCCCTTTCTTTCTTCAGGGTCCTCTAGATATTACTACTCCCACAGGGAGAAAAAAACAAGGAGGGGGAACCCCAAGGGGGAGAAAAGGAAGGTGCATTTGTCCTTTTCTTGCTGAAGTTACTGCCCCGGCTGATTAGGATTAACCCCACCCTTATCTTTGGTTTAAGCTTCTCTGTGCTCCCTCTGTTGTTTTGCAGGGATAAAGAGAGGGGAACCTTATGCACCCCTGCAGTTTGTCATAAGTCTCCCCTATTCTGCAGGAGACTTGTAGCCAGACCTGTGCCCATCCAATCTGAAGCTCTGGGCTTCTTCCTGACTGCACTGGGGAAATACCAGGATTTTGTTTGATAGGGTCATTCTTATCTTCCTTCCACTGTATTCTGCCCACTTAGCCCTTCCCCACCTGGTGTGGTGGTCATCTCCAGTGAGTCCTGCACTTGGAGCCACATGGAGGAGCCTTACAAAGCCAGAATATACTGTTACAGCACCTGGGTTGGATTCTAGTGTGCAGGAGCATCCAGAGGCACTGGGTCACCATGAAATGGAGCTGCCTCAGCATGTGCAGGGTCCCTCTCTAAAAGAACATCTTTTTTTGGTAAAGGAGGTTTAGGAAGCTGAATTGATATGTGGAAATATAAGGCCAGTGATTGGAGTCTCTTGACTCTATGCTTACTTTTTCACTATGAACATTTTCTCTATAGGTTTAAGAAATACAAGCAAGCTGGGAGCCATTCCAATTCTTTCCGCTTATCCAATGGTCGCACTGAGGATGTGGGTAAGGCACCCCTTCATGACATGGGGAACCTTCGTGGAGAAGAAAATCAAGAAATAAAGGATTTCCCCATCATACAAGGAGTAGGGGGAAGACTTGAAGAAAGCAGACCTAGTCCTTGGTGGCCTGTTGCATGAGGTAGAATCCCCAATTTGGTCTCCAAAGCACCTGATCAACCTCCCCGCTTGTATACTGCAGAACCCCAGAGCGTGCCACTTCTGGCCAGGTCCCCAAGCACCAACAGGAAGTATCCACCCCTGCCCGTGGACAAGCTGGAAGAGGAGATTAACCGGAGAATGGCTGATGACAATAAGCTCTTCAGAGAGGAATTCAACGTGAGTTCTTTGCTGAGGCTGGCGTGTTGGCAGGGAGGAAGGCAGACCAAAGGTCAGGCCTTTTCAGTCATGGGGTAGAAAACAGGTTTTCTAACAGATTAAGAGGTGAGAAATTTTCTACTAGACTCCTTTCCTATGTGATCATAGATAGGAAATGAAATGAGATTTGTCTTAACTCTCTCATCTACCCATCCATCCATCCATTCATCATTGCATCTGTTACTTTTTTTAATAAATACATATCAAGCATCTAATACATGCTGGGGAGCAAAACAGATCCAGTCTCTACACTCAGGGAACTTGCCATCTAGTAGGGAAATCCCCATAAACAAGAGCGAAAATAGCTGTTTAAGTTCAGACAGCAATATAGGACATGAAGGACTGGTGCATAATTTTAGGAGTCTATATTAAGAGGTGGCATTTTGGGTTCTGAAACGGGTCCCAGAGTGTCATAAGTAACAGACAGTAGGTATAAATGAGTATAGAAATGAGGATCATGGAAGACAATCAAGCACAGGCCTCATGTGGGGTAGTTTTTTGTTTTGTTCTGTTTTTAATAATTCCCTAAAGAAGCTGAACATGTTTGTGAATCTACCAGTTGGTATGACCAGCCCAGCAGTTCTGATCACAGTTCAGAACTTCCTTGAAGATATTATGTCTTAATTGAGACCTAATCATAGGCAAGGGCATTGGTAAAGGAGAGTGGGGAATGTTCGCGGCACTGGAAGTAGCAGGAGCCAAACTATCACTAGTGAGGGTGGGTAAGAGAAGGGCACATTTGAAAAACCAAAAAAGGGCTACATGTGGCTTAAAGGCAAAGGTTTGGGGAGGTAGCAAGAGAGGAAACCATGGAAGAAGACTGGGCCAGACTGTAGATGTTGTAGCTTATCATGAATGAAATGAAAAGCCATGGACCAACCAGATTTATATTTTGGAAAAAATATCTCTGGCTGCTAAATAGAGAAGATCCCAGGGGGAGACCAGAGTAGATGCAAGGAGTACAGTTAGGGGCTGCAAGGGTTAAGATCAGAGGTGCTAATACATTGATATAAGATGGTAATAATTATAGAGAGGTAATGGACATAGAGGAGCAGTTCCAGAGTTGGCTAATTCATCAACTTGGGCATTATTAAACTCTCAGTTTCCTTTACATCTCCTGCTCAGATGTGTCAACTTTATCTCTTAGACTGGCTCCCCTCTTGTTGCCAAAATGGCTTCCTCAGTTCTGAGTGCCACATGGAGGTATAACAAGGCCCAGTGGGAAAAGGATGACTGTTTCTTCCTGTATGTCTCCTTTATCAGGGAGGAAAACTATCCCAAGAGGTTCTGAAGACTTCCCTTGTTGCAAACTCCTTAAATCAGTCCCAAGCAAGAGAAAAATAAGCTTACTGCAACTGACTCAGATCATTCTGGATTATTCCTGTGTCATGTAGGGGATAGGCAAACAACTCTACAAAATGGGAGCCATAGTAGCAAAGAGGAAGGAAGGAATAGTTATTGGGTAGGTGAGTCACCCCTCATATCTGTTCCCATCACTGAAGGGCTTAGGGAAGTAAGAGAGTGATAAGGTCAGATTTGCACTCTGAGAAAATCACTAACTACAAAGTGGAGAATAGATAAAAAGGAAGCAAGAGTTAAAGTAGTTAAAGTAGGACACCATTTACTAGGAAAGAGTTAATGAAATAACTTGGACTCATTTTTTGGTTATTGGAAAAATGACACCGTTTAATGCTCATTATTCATTGAAATATTTACCTCATCCCCCAAGATAATACCCGAGCCTTAGCACCAGAGCTAGGTCCCCAGTAGGCACTCTGCTCTTTTCATAATCTGTAGTGCCCACTGCTTCTGGGTAATAGGGGATGTGACCCCAGGCCAAACTTCTTTTTCTGTATAGTGAGTTGTTTGGAGGAGTATTGCCTGAAGTAAAGCATTCCGGTAAATTCCTGGATGGAGGAGGTTATTCCTGGAGGCATGGTAGGCAAATTGAAACAAATATGGTGAGAGCCCCATTGCTATGCTACCACGGCCACTATGTTCATGGGCTCATTGGGCCAGCACTGGGACAGTGAAGGAAAGGGCTGAGCAACATCTCCTGGATTTTTAACAGTGTGTGCTGTCTGGTGAGCATATACATGGAGCATAAATATTTCCTGTCTTTCTTATTCCAGTTATCCACCATCCAGGGATCCAGGCTTAGATCCTGACCTCCAGTGAGGTAGTGTGATACCTTGCTTGAAGTTCTGTTTCCTGGAAGGCTTTCTCTTTTATATTCATTCAGTCATCCCTTAAGTAGATTATCCCATAGCAGTCCACTTCTAGAGTGGGCCAGTACATCTCACAGAGCCATTTGTGCACCAGGCTGGACTTTTTTCTTCCATTAACTGTTGATATCATTGGAATTCTGTGTCTGTTGAAGGAGTGGCTATGTGGCAGGTGTCCTGTACACATTACTTCCATCTGGGGGTAGAATTCTGTTGGACATGTCCAAATTTGTGGCTTATGGAATCATGTGATACTTAATTGGTGATGGACAGTTGAAGTCACTTGCATATCTTGTGACCCACAGTCAGGCATATAGTCTCTACCAGAGCCCAGTGCTAAGCTAGGACATGATCTTGCTGACAGGATCATGGTTTTGTCTCCAAATCCTAATGTTTTGCATTATGATTTTCCTGCTTAGCCTTAAGCTCAGACACTTAGGGCCCCACAAGATCAACCAGAGCCTATTTCTCTGTGGCCTGGGTTAACTAAAGAGCCTTCTCTTTCAGATCAGTCAATAAATGAGTCAGAGCAGGACACCAGCATGTGGTATATGCTGTCTTCAAAATCCAAAATGGCTCAACAAGCATCAGTCCTTCCTAGGGGATTGGGGGGGAATGGACAAGGAACAGCAGCATGTCTTTTATGCTGGAGGGGATATCCTGACATGCCACAAGCCTTTGACTTTCAGAAAACTTGGCAGAAATGGCAGGCCACTCTGTTTTTATTTTTATGTCTAACATGTACATCTAACACATATATTCCTGCTTTTCAAGTCCTGTCAGCTTGATGCCATCAGCATAGTTGTCAGGGTGATGACCTGTGAAACCGACAAAATCCTGATGAACCAGATCACATCAGATAGATGTCAAGATGATTTATCACTCGGGCTGCTCCTGCCATGAGAATGGGAACTGCTTCATATAGTCTTTGTGCACTATAAAGGAAAAAGATAGAGCTATTAATCAGTAGCTACATTCCAGGTACCAGTGGTTATGTCAATCTGTAGGAAAGGAGAGTGCGTCTGGAAAAGCACCTACAAATCGGCAATTCTACGTGATTCGTATATTATAGTCCACTGACATCCTTAAACACTGTTCGTCTCTTATGCTAGTTTCTTTTGTAGCTTGCATGTGGGGGAGGTGGTGGTAGGAAGCATCAGAATAGTTAATGCTGGAAGTCATTGAGCACTCGCTTCATACCATCACTAAACTCACACATGTAAAGGTACTGTCTCATTATTCTGCAACTTATAGTCTTCTATAGCACTTCTATAACTCACCTAGAGACTTAGGACCTCTGTAACTCCTCTTAGCCTTTTGGTAAAGAGATTACTGCTCCAGCTTGCATTTGCTCTTGCTATTTTAATGGTCCTTCTTATCCATTGGGATAAGTGACCAGTGTGAGTATTCTGCCACTTGCTGTAGATAGCTGTTCCAACCATACATTGGGAAAGTAGGTATTTCCTAATGTAAGTGTGGTTTGGGCCAAAACTCTTTCTGTTACCTGGCCTGCAAAGGCTCCATTCTAACTAGCATCGAATAGTGGCATTCTAGGTTCCCAGGGATTAGGTAGCTCAAGGCCAGAACCTGCTAGATCCCCAAAGGTGTATTTTCCTTTACCCAGTAGAGTTATCATGGTCAGTGGGTGTAAATTCTTAGGAGAAGATGAAGAGAAAGTTCCTGGTATATGAGTGTTGATGTTATGTGAAGTTCTTCCTTTCACATGCCTAACATTGAAGGGTTCTGGGTCATGAACTGACCCACGTTGGCAGTTGGATGCAAATGGGCCCTTTCTCTAGCTTGGCAGTCTAGTCAGGCCCCCTTAGTTCACCTGTGCTGGCTGCCTCCCATTCCTATTATTGGGAGCTTCCCAGTGACTTATCTACAACTAGAGATGTCTGAGCCCTAGAGACTCTGGCCTCTGAGGTTCCTTTCATCCCAGGGAAGGATGAGAATCCCATTTTGAAGCCAGTCCCTTCCACGAGCATCTCACTCTGGTGAAGACAGTCACAGAAGCACTTCTGAAAGATTCTAGTGCTTTCCTCACATGTGTGCCTTCTCTGGCAAGGCACGCTTGGTGGGTGGATCCCATCAGGGACACAGTGAAGGTGCCAGCAAGAAAGGAAGGTTGAGCCCCTTGGAACCCCGGTAGCTCTGATAATCCCCCACTTTGTGCTAGGGGCTTTCGGCTTTTCATGGTTACCTACCTTTAGCATTCAGTCCAGGTTTCCATTGGCCAACTTAGCCTGCCGTTTTGTGGCCAGGCTCCTGAGCTGTTATATATACTACGTGCAGAAATTCAGTTAACCATACCAAACTAGAAATTTGGCCTTACCCAAAAATGATGCTCTTCCCTCCTTGGTCTAAGATCTCCAAAATTTGTATCAACAACTATTCCTAAGATTATTGATGATCCAACTCAAAGAATTCCTGCAGTTTCCTCCAAGTATCAGCTCTTTGCTTTTCTTTTTGTTTATGTATTTTAACCTCCACATTGTGTTATGCTTGTGTCGTGATTGTCCATGAGCGATGAGAGCGGAGTCACGGGGCAGTTGTCTTTCTCATGGAAGCAGGGTGCAGTAGAGAGCATACTAGAGAGGATTAACAATTGGCTTTCTCCAGCTCCTCTGTTTCAGCACCATTGTCATCTCACTTAAGACTCTGGCTTTCACATGAGTGGCCTAGGAAGCATAGGAGTCCCACTGGCATTAACATTTGGCATCTGGCAAGATACTGAAATCTTAACATTTGGTTCAGCAAAACACATGGCACAGTCAGAAAGGCCCTAAGTTTTGTGCTGTCTTTGGAGATAAACATTTGATATCAGAGTTGGACTTTTCCTTATTTCATTATCTGATTTTTGTCAGAATTGCACTACCCCTCGATTTCAGCATTCCTCATCTCCTTTTAATTGGGCTTCCCCTCCCTCTTTCCCACAAGCTCGAACATACGCCAGGCAATGGGAAGCAGTAACTGAAGTGACTGAGTGCAGTTGTGAACTAGGAGTGGCTTGCCCTTTCCCGTCCTGAAAACTGGTTGACCACTCCTTTCCCTTTATCTGAACCCAGTAATCAGGCTCACATCACCTACATTTCTCCCCTCAGTCTCCCAGCCACAACCCCTCTCTGATAGGAAACTGCTAAGTCAGTTAAAGGTGTTTTATTTAAAAATAAGAGAAGTCGGGGCACTTAGGTGGCTCAGTGAGTTAAGCTTCTGCATTTGGCTTATGTCATGATCTTAGGGTCCTAGGATGAAGCCCCACATCAGGCTCTCTGCTCAGCAGGGAACCTGCTTCCCCCGCCCCCTCTCTGCCTGCCTACTTGTGTTCTCTCTCTTGTCAAATAAATTAAAGAAAAAAAAAAAACCTCAACTCAAGCAAATTAAGAAACAAGCAAACAAAAAACCCCAAACCATTCATTGGGAAGACTTTGGAGAAGCTGAGAGAATCAGAAGCTGAGGTAGACTACCAAACCTTGGGCAGAACAGGCCCTATCCTGCTGACTCTGGGGCCCTCTAGGGAGGTCTCTATGCTTTCACAGTCCTGAGAATCCAGATTGGCACAGTGTGGCTCAGGTGCAACTGTGCCTGCATCCAGCCCTGGCAGGGAAGAGAACAACACTTAGGGCAAACACACCAATTTGTGTCTACCAGAATAATACGCTTATAATCATGGGGTGAGAAAGGCCATTTTAAGCAAAACACAAGAATCAGAAGGCACAGTGGAATATATTGGAAGATAATAAATACGTTAAAATATTATATATTCCTATGAAAAGTGACGCCATAAAAAAGTAGTCAGTTGGGTGCCTGGGTGGCTCAGTCACTAAAGCAACTGCCCTCAGTTCAGGTCATGATCTCGTGGTCCTGAGGTCGAGCCGCACATTGGGCTCCCTGCTCAGTCAGTGGGGAGCCTGCTTCTCCCTCTCCCTCTGCTCTCCCCACCCCCAACTTGTGCTTGCTTGCATGCTCTCGAATACATAAACAAAATCTTTAAAAAAAAAAAAAAAAGTGGTCAACTGGGAGAAACTGTTTGCCACAGGTAGAAAGAGAAACTTTCATAAAACATAAAGAGATGCTACAGACCAGTGAGACAAAACTAAACGTTGCAGTAGAAAAATTAATAGTTCTCAGGAAGAAAGCAAATGGTCTATAATCCTGTGAAAAGCTGAACTACATGTAGTAATCAAGGAGATCCAGATTAAAACTAACCATTATTTTGGGACTGTTGGTTTTGAAAATTTAAGAAGATTGGTATCAAGTATGGGCAGAGACCTGTGGATACAGATGTTCTTATACACAGGTAGAGCAAGTTTAAATTGGTATAGCACTGGAAGGATGATTTGGCAATATCAGTCAGATTTCATATGTTTACACTATCTGACCTAACTTCTGGGACTCTGACACAAAACCAAGTACGTGTTTCCTGAAGGTTGTTCATTACAGCATTATTTATAATAGCAAAGAAAGTAAAATGAAAAGCAAATATCTATCAAATAGCAGATTAGCTAGATGATTTCTTGTATCCGTTATGAAATTTTATACTATCATTAAAATAAATGTCTGAACCTAGATTTCTAAGTCACTGTTTTGGGAGAAAAGACATTGCAGAGGACTATACATTGGTATAATCTCCCTTTAAAAATATACCTTTTTTTTTCTTTTAAAGATTTTATTTTTTAAGTAATTTCTACACCTAACATGGGGCTCTAATTCACAACCCCAAGATCAAGCAAGAGTCACATGCTCCACCAACTGAGCCAGCCAGGTGCCCCCCAAAAATACTTTTTTAAAGTCTGGAGCTATGAACAGTGGCTTTCTACAAGGGGGTTAAAAGACATAAGAAACATGATAGGGAACTTTTACTTTTTACTGAATTATTTGACTTTTCTTTTATAATTAGCATATTCTTTTCATAACATTTTACAAAGCAGTTTCTTTTTTTTTTTTTTTTTTTTAATTTTTTTTATTTATTTGACAGACAGGGATTACAAGTAGGCAAGAGAGGCAGGCAGGGAGAGAGAGGAGGAAGCAGGCTCTCCGAGGAGCAGAGAGCCCGATGTGGGGCTTGATCCCAGGACCTTGGGATCATGACCTGAGCCGAAAGCAGAGGCTTTAACCCACTGAGCCACCCAGGCGCCCCAAAACAGTTTAATATGATAAATGAAACTAACAGACTTTAGCTTTAGCATAATACCCACTGTACTTTAATTGATATATAGCATGTAGAATAAAGAGTTGGTGTCCCCAGCTTGAGTTTTGCTAAGAGTCTCGTGATCAAGTCTCTGTGAAAAGGAATATCACTAAATGGGAAATTGTTCTGGAGAAAAATTGGATTATGGAGGTGAACAGCTGACAGAATAATACGCATAAGACATGACAGCTGTTTTCAGATATTTGACAGGCTAAAAGGAGAGTATGCAGCCTTTCCACGAAGCCCCCCCATAGTTGAAAGTTCTAGGTGACGGCCTTCATCCTGGGAGTTATAAGCTAGAATTTTTTTTTTAAGATTTTATTTATTTATTTGGCAGACAGAGATCACAAGTAGGCAGGCAGGCAGAGAGAGAGAGAGGGAAGCAGGCTCCCCGCAGAGCAGAGAGCCCGATTCGGGGCTCGATGCCAGGAGCCTGGGATCATGACCTAAGCCAAAGGCAGAGGCTTTAACTCACTGAGCCACCCAGGCGCCCCAAGCTAGAATTTTTTTATTGACCAGCTTTTGTCTTAGAAACATTGAATTTATCCAAAAGAAACACTTTAAAAAGCCACCTATTGAGATCCCTAAAGCATTCAAGGTGTTTTTTGTTTGTTTTTTTAAAAAAGCAAAATGTAGTTATCTCCTGAAAGGAAGGGGATAGGTGACAGAGAAGAGAGGAAAGAGTGGAGCCAGTGAGATGATCCAAATCTGTGAGTTGCAAGATGTGACACCCTCCCTGCTACAAGTCTCCGTCCTTGTAGAGACTGCTTAATGCTGCCTTCCAGGTGGAGAAGCGTGTGTGTAATCTGGTGACAGGAACTGTGTGGTAACTGAGTGAGGTGGAGGCAGAATAGCCTCTACATTGACGAGTTGTCTCGAAATAGATGAATCAGAGCCAAAGGCCTATGGGAATCAGCAGGAACTGTGTCAGAATTCAGTAGTCCAGGGAATTGGGGGTTAATGGGTTTCCAAGGGACAGAGAAGGCTCCAGCTGACCTCTGGGTTTTCCACTAGTCAGAACAAGGGAAATACAAACGAAATGTGTGTCTAGGTTTTGGGTCCTTCTAAACAGAACTTTCCGAGATGTGATGAACTACCTTAAAAGGGAGCAGATTGCCCATTATGGCAGAGTGCTCAGATACTGATGACTCTCCAGTTAGAGTGTTTGCAGGGGGATTCAGACTTAGAAAAGAATGAGACTCGGCACTGTACTGGAGATCTTAGGCAGCCCAATGAGGCAAGAAGAGAAATGAAAGGTATTAAGGATTGGAGAAGAAGAAACAAAATAAGCATTTTTTCAGAGGAGAATATTGTCCTTGAAGAAATCCAAATACTCATCAGGTATATTATTAGAATTAGTAAGTTACTTTAGCAAGGTTGATAGATACAAAAACAAGATAAAAAATTAATGCATTTCTGTACACAAGCCACGATCAGAAAAATGATAATTTTTAAAAGATGCCATTTACAATAGAATCCAAAATGTAGAGTACTTAGGAATAAATTTAACAAAATATTTGCAAAATCTTTGGAGAAAATTTTAAAAATGTTTAAAGACATTAAAGAAAAATCCTAAACTACTGAAGAGTTAAGATCAGTGGATTGATTAGAAGGCTCAATATTGTAAAGATGTCAATTCTCCCCAAACTGATATATAGATTCAATGCAATTCCAATAAAAATCCCAACAGGTTTTTTTGTGGAACTTGACAAGCTGATTCTAAAATTTATATGGAGGAGAAAAGATTCAAGAATAGTCAAGACATTCCTGAAGAAGAAGAACAAGGTGAGGAGACCTGCCTTACCAGATATAAAGAGTTATTATAAAATTAAGACAGTTTTGTATTGGCACTGGAATAGATGGATTGACCACTGGAACAAAATAGCCCCAAAGCAGTTTCATGTGTGAGTGGAAACCTATTTGTGGCAGAAATGCCATGGCAGTTTTGGTGGGGGAAAGGATGGTCTTTACAATGAGTAGTGCTGGGACAGTTGTGTAACCCTATGGGAAGAAATGAAATTGAATTCTTGTTTCAAACCAAACAAAAAATAGGTCCCAGTTGGTGTAGATACTGAAATTTAAAAGACAAAACAATGAAGCAGAGACAGTAATGGAGGAACATGTGCTTATGATCTCACAGCAAAAAAGGATTTCTTAAGATTTAAAATGCTGATAAAGGGAAAGATCAGTCAACTTGGCTACCTTATAATGCAAAACTCTGTCCATAAATATGACAAAGGAAATGAAAGGGCAGGCCACAAGCTTAGTAAAATATATTTGTAGCACTTGTACAGACAACGGATGAGTATCTAGAATGAAGAATTACAGATTAATAAGAAAATAAGCAATCCAGTTGAAATATAGGGGAAACCCTTGACTAGGCACCTCACAGAAGAGGGAACCCTATTGACCAGTAAACTCTGGAAAGATGGTGAACCTCATTAATAATCAGAGAAATGTAAATTAAGCCTACATTTGATAAATTTAAAGTCTGACAGTAGCAAACGTTGGTGAAGATCCAGAACAACTGGAACACTTAATATTGCTGGGGGGAGTGTAAATTGGTATGACTGTCTCAAAGAACAGTTTGGCCTTACTTGGTGAGGTTAAAGATTCTAATAATTGAAACGCTTGTACATGTACATGAGGAAACACATAAAATTAGTATTCAAGGCAGAATTATTAACTGTAAACAACCCAAATATTCATCAGTAGAAGAATGGGTAAATAAATATTGGTATGGTCTCAAAACGGAGTGCTTCAGAGTAGTTGAAGTGAATGAACTTTGGCTACCTGTAATGGCCTGAGGGAATCTTCAGAATATAATGTTGGGCAAGAAAAAAAAAAAAAAAGTCACCATTTGATTATGATTCCAAAAATAGACTGATAAAAAAATACATATATTGTTTGAGAATACAAAATATATGGGATACAGATAAAGCAAGGTGATGGTAACACAGAATTCTAAGTTGTGGGAGGGGAAAAAAAACAGGATATGAAGAGAAAGGGCCCAAAGAGAACTTCTAAGTTAAGTTGTACAATGGATATCCTTTTTTTTTAATGTAAATTGAAAAAGAATTTTTTAAAAAACTTGACATTTAAAAAAAAATAATTTCATACATAGCCTTGTCCCCAGTAAAGGCTTAAGCAAGGAATGAAATGGTCTTTGATGCCTCCTAGTGTTCCTAGGGATTTTAACAATCTGGTAGCCTTCTGGGTCAGCTGCTTGTGCTTAGCTCTGTGAGCCAGGTTTTTCAGAGCAGAAACTAAAAGAGTAGATAGGGTTCACCTTGTTTTCATCCCTGCCATAGGCTGTTCAGTCTGACCCCTTGCATGTAACACCAGGTTCTCTAGGGAGGCCCTTTGTTTTCTCTTGCCAAACAGTGGCTCTTGTTGCTTCCTAACTTTCCTTTTAGGGGTTTCAGCCTGGCTGGAGACCCTAGTTTTTCTTCGTCATGACTGGGGAGCTAGGAATGCTGAGAGGACTATGAGGTGTGATCATAGTCATAACTGCCCCCTGAGGACTATTTCTAAGAGTCTTGCTGTCACTGCTTCTGTTTTACATCGTTTTAGACAAGGGTGTACATGGAAAAATGCCTCTGGCTTAGTCATGAGGGCATTAAAACTTGTATCTCATTCTTCCCTGTACCAGGGTGGAAGCCTGTGGAAATCTAGCTTGTCTGGAAGAAGGCAAACCAAAGGTGAACTGGGAAGTTCCAGTCTTAAGTAACGTCTCTGTTCTATGTGTTACAGTCCAGCGCAGGAAATTCTCTTTTCCCCTTTATGTATTGGCAGCATAGGGTCCAAGAATTGCCTTTCTCAGTATAGTGACCTGCAGAACTGGCAGCGTTTTAACTCTGAAAGGAAACTCTCTTGAATGACTGAAGGCAGACTATGAGACCCTGACTCCTGTTAGGGTCTTCCACTTTAATTTCTCCTACCATGATCTTGCTAGTTCCCAGGAAGTGTATTTGCTCTCTTCTTAAAGCTTTTGCATCTATCTGGAAAAATAAGTTGCTTTTAGACTGGCTTTTCTTTTATTTAATATTTTTTTTTTGATTATCAAAGGTAGGCACCTGAGAATTATCCTTTATTCCTGTCTCTTTCCCCAACCCACCTTCCCTTCATTCCAGCTTTAACTCCAGAATGTATGTCAGATGCATCTTTTCCTTATACCATCCTCCTTCCATGTTCCTATTCTCGCCTTCCTCCTGTTCCCTTTTCCACATAGCAGCCAGAGTGATTCTTTAACATGTAAACTGGATTACAGTTGAAAAACCTTTAATGGTGTCCTCGTGTACTTAAAATAAAATTCAATCACTGTTCAGGGACCTACATGGACTTGTGTGATCCAACCTTGCCAGGCCCTTCTCGTCCACCTCCTCTTGCCATCCCCACCACCCACATTGTCTATATAATACATACTCTCACTCACCTTTCAGTTAGCTCACACAGCCAGGCCTTCTCCTGCCTCTGGGTCATAGATGCTGGTCTCATTGCCTAGAATATTATTTTTCACACTCCTTTTTCCTTATAGAGACCTACCCTTAATCTAAATTTGGGTATATCTTAGGCTTTCTGATACTTTCTGTAATAGCATTCTATTCTTTCATTGTATTTTTCATGGTATGTAATTCATGTTTTATTTGTTTAATGTCTTTCATTCACAAGTTTGTATTGTCCTTGAGAACAAGAACTGTATATATGATTGATTCACCACTGTTTGCTCTGTATTTATCCTGGTGCCTAATAGGTACTAATCTATATCTATTGAAAAAACAAATGAAAGGTAATACATGAACTATAACGTACTTACTGTTCCCCTACTGCTGAATACTAAGGTTGTTTTCAGTTTTGGATCCTTCCAAATTACAATAAAGTAAATAATGTGAACAAAGAGATTTTTATTTCTTTAGCCTAGATTCTCAAAAGTAGAGTTGCTAGGTCAAAGCATGGATAGTTTTAAGGTTCATAAAACATATTTCCAAATTACTTGTCAGAAAGATTGTCTAGGTTGGAATTTTGAACTATTTCCTTTCTTACTTTTAAAATTTTGAATATATGGAACACATAAGAGGAAAGTGGTTCAAATAGTAAAGCTTAGCTTCCCACTTCTATAAAACCAATTTATTGAATGCTTGTTCTGTTCTAGACTTGAGATTTTGGTAATTACTTCTTATGTGGCAGATATTATTAACCCAGTTTTAAAGATGAGAAAACGGGGTCCTAGAAAGTTTAACAGATATTAAGTTCATACAGTCCAGACTATCTCATGTCAGACCACTTATTTTTATCCACCCACACACTTCCCACTACTAGCTAATTTACATTTGCTCCAAAACTACTGCAGGTTCAATGTCACCTCACTCAAATCCTCTGCTTCCTAACTGCTGCATCCATGTGAATGTCTTCCCACCCACCTGCCCATCCTTGCTTCCTTGCCCCGTGATACTCGAAGCTGGGCTGTCATTTCCCTTCAGGTCCCAAGAAAGAGGGCCTAACTCAGCTGACTATTCAGACCCCTCCTGTGTGGTTCACTCTGAGATGCTTCTCATCTTTGCGTGTTGGTAACATGGCCATCCCTTCAGTTATGTCCCCATTCCTGTTGACAGGGGTGGTCCATTTTGACCCAGCATTGAAACAGGTCCCTAACCACACAGTAATCATATAAAGAGCATGCTGCGCTTATAGTAACAGTAAGGGCATTCTGCCTCCTGCGTATTCTTGGTGTTAAACTCTAAGGAGCTTGCAGGCTGTTTAGAGGAGAGGTGCACTCTCTGCGTTAGGCTGCAAGTGTTCACCTGAGCCCATCTTTGTCCCCCAAGTTAGGGTAGAACTTGCTGTCAGATCGGGGGATAGTGCAGCATTTTGCATGTTTGGTGTTTATCCCTGTTAGTAACTTCCTCTAATTTCTTTTAACCTTTTAGGCTCTCCCTGCTTGTCCTATCCAAGCCACCTCTGAAGCTGCCTCCAAGGAGGAAAACAAGGAAAAAAATCGATATGTAAACATCTTGCCTTGTGAGTGTTTGCAGAGTTTCCTGGCATATAATCTTAAACTACATCTCTAGCCAGATTTTTTTGAGGATGGGAAGAATCTTGTGATTGATCATAGGAGGGTTGGTAATAAGTATGGTCGAGCCTTTGGGTGGGAAGTGCCTTTATGGTCTCCCAGAGTGACCCAGGTGCTTATAAAGTTCAACAAGGGAGCTTGACCAGGTTTTTGTGGCAGGCCTAAAGTTTCTTGGTCAAGAGGAGCAGTTTCACTGGGACCAGATAGGATGTGCGTGGTTGTTACGGTTTTTTGTAGTGCTTATGGCAAAGAAATCCTAATACAGAGTTCTCTTCATAACGCCTTTCCAGGGTTAGTTATTGCTAATTAGTTGATTTATAACCTTATAACATACATTTGTCTAAGTCAGTGGTCTGCCGAATGGGATATGCATAATCCAGTGGGATGTGACAGCAAAATGTTTGAATTTTGCTTTGTTTTTTTAATTGCCTTCTCAAGAAAAATTTATCCTTAAAAAAAATTTCTGGTGTATTTTTGGGTGCATAATATATTAGAGACCACTCTCTGAGACATTTATAGATACTCATGTTTCTTATTCATATATGAGTATATGTATATTATATATATTTTTTAAAAAGCAATTAGCATTCTGATTACATTGCTTTGACTTTTTTCTTTTAACAATATTTATTGGCAGTTCATCTGTCAAGAAACAGAAATATTCATTTTCCTTTTTATCAGTTCCTTATTGTTCCTTGTTGTGGGTACATCTTAATTTATTTAACTAGTCCCTGAATGATGGCTGAGATGCGTCCAAATTATAGCTCTTATAAACAGTGTTTCAGTGATATCTTAATGCACATAGGCACAGATGTCTCAGCTGGCCTGGTTGTATCATTAACTGAAACATTAATTTTTTTTTTCCTAGATGATCACTCTAGAGTCCATCTGACACCAGTTGAAGGAGTTCCAGATTCTGATTACATCAATGCTTCATTCATCAATGTAAGGAACTCAAGGTTTTCTCATTATTACCTTGAATGACCATTGGCTACCATCTGCTGGCTCCTTCCCAGCTTCACATTGGAAGGAATATTTGTCATTTCAAGTTTTTCCTGAGGAGTCTAAATTTTTTAAGAGACCAAAAAAAATATGTTTTTTTAAGATTTTATTTGACAGAGAAAGAGAACACAAGCAGAGGAGCAGCAGGCAGAGGGAGAGGGAGGAGCAGGCTCCCCGCTGGACAAGGAGCCCAATGCAGGACTCAGTCCGAGGACCCCGGGATCATGAGCTGTGCTGAAGCCAGATGCTTAACCCACTGAGCCACCCAGGCGTCCAAGACCAAAAACATTTTTTTAAAGATCATATAGTTTCATATGTATTCTTACGTTTACCCTGTTGTCATTCCAAAAGATTTCCCATGGAAATCTAAAGGTGTACTTTTCTGTAAGCGTCCGTGAATCCTTTTTGAGCTTATTCAGATAAGTAAGAACAAAAGCAGGTCTTACCATCTTGAGTAAAAGTAAGGGAGAAGAACGGGACAAGAATAACTGACACTGGGTAAGTCTGGTTAGTTATGTCTACTCTGAACCAAGGCCTGAGGGAAGAGCTGAAACTGGGAGGAGATTTTTTTAATGGTGATTTAGCAATGTTTACAGAAATGGTCCAAGAGACTTGAGTATGTTCTGTAGATTGTGTAAGGAGCCAGTAAGGAAAGTTTGAAAAAGAGAGCACAAGTGAGCACAAGCTAACAAGAGCAAGCCTGACTACTGAAGTCGGATGTGTGAAGAGGATACCCATAGAATTTACACAACGTGTTCACAACAGCATTAATCACAATAACCAAAAGGCGGAATCAACCCAAGTGTCCTTCAGTGGATGAATGGAGAAGTGAAATATTGTATATGCATACAGTGGAGTGTTCAGTCTCAAAAAAGAGCAGAAATTCTGATACATGTTACAACTTTAAAGATTTATGCTAAATGACATAAGCAGATTACAAAACAACTTCACTGAGGTGTAATTCACATACCATAATTTTCACCCATTTAAAGTTTACAACTCTGTGGTTTTTAGTATATTCACAGATATGTACAACCATCACTAGTCCACTTTAGAATATTTTCATAACCTCAAAGATACTTGAGTCTCTTCCTTTTTTTTTTTTTTAAGGTTTTATTTATTTGAGAGAGGGGGAGGGAGGGAGCACAAGTGGGGGTAGGGGCAGAGAGAGAGGGGCGAGCAGACCCCCTGCTGAGCACAGAACCTGCCACAGGGGCTCCATCTCAGAACTCTAAGATCATGACCTGAGCCAAAGTTAGATGCTTAACTGACTGAACCACCCAGGTGCCCCACTTCTTACTTTTAAAAATGTTTGTTAACACAGTAAGAACCTTATTGTCCATTTATAGTTAATCCCCATTTCTACCCTTGGCAACCCCTTACCAAGCCTTTCTTGCACAGAGAGCTAAGATCAAATGGGAATCTTGAAGAGAAGTGGTACTCAGCACTGTGGAGTGGTAGCAGTAGGCGGGGGTGTGGAATGAGACCTATGGTTTGGAGACCACAAAGGTTCAAAAGCAAACCTGACATTAGTTACAGGAGATGATAAAACAGACAGTGGCACAGTTGGCAAGTGGGTTTCCAACCTGGAGTCTTTTTTTTTTTTTTTTGGTCAGAGCAAGAGAGCGAGCACAGGCAGACAGAGTGGCAGGCAGAGGCAGAGGGAGAAGCAGGCTCCCTGCCGAGCAAGGAGCCCAATGTGGGACTCGATCCCAGGACGCTGGGATCATGACCTGAGCCGAAGGCAGCCGCTTAACCAACTGAGCCACCCAGGTGTCCCTCCAACCTGGAGTCTTTAGAGGGACTAATTTCCTCACTTATCTCTAGATGTTCTAAGAGTAGGGTCTTTAGGAATGTTTTTATTTTTAACGGATAGGAATGTAGCTACCGCCTAGAGCTAGACAACGATTTGATTTTGAAAATCCAAAGACATCTCAGGAACCAGGGAGCCACATTTTATCTTTTCCTTGATCATAACACAAGGAAGAGCAGTAGATTTGCCTCATTCTAGCTATACCTTATTGGTTAAGCAATGCTGCCATATCACAATGTCAGCATGCATTCATAGGGGACGTATGGCACAGTCTTGGTTGGGACAGAAGCACTTTGGGGCTGGGCCCTCCAGCAGGGCTGTTAAGCTGTTCATGGCCTACATGCTCCTGTGAGAAATTAGTAGCCTTCTTGTGGAGCAGGGATATGACTTGGCTTTACATTCCCAAGAGCTTCTCAGTTTTAATGACAAGTTTACTTATAAACAAATTAAGCCTTTCTCAGTTTCTGTCTTCTAATGATTAAAAATACTTGTAGAAACTTAAATTCCCCTTCTCAAGAAAAATTTTAACAAGCTTCTTATTACTGACTTTAAATACGTCCATCTCTCGGGGTCTGAAGCTTTCTCCTTCTGTGCTAGCAAGCAGCCCTGCCTTCCTCTCTTTTGAACTACAATAGGACATGGCTTCTCAGACTTGGGCCCCTTCCTTTATTCTGCCACTGCCTTGCAGACTTGTATTTCACGCCATCATCTTGGTGTGACATGGTGTCCCATTTATGAAGCTACCTTCTCCCTCATTGCCCATCTTATGGCTGTCTTCAGCAGAGGGTCATTTATAATCCTTCAGTCAGATGATTTTTCACTTACCTAGGACTTATCAAGTGAACACTATATTTAAAAATGTTGAAAAGTTGTATCACTAAAACAGTGAAAACTGGAAAAGAAAGATACTGCCAGTAGTTAGTTTTTCCAAGGCTCCGTATCTATTCATTGACATTTCCAGGCCCCTTTGCTTCTTGTCTTCTACTACCTGTAATGGGGAACTCAGTTGTCTAACACTAGGAACTCTTCCACATACCCACAGGCTCTACTCCAAAGGTTTTTGGACCTGGGTAAAGGATTATCAAGGAAATAACCCCTTAAAAGAAAAGAAAGGAACCTCTTTTCCTTCCTGATGTGGGCCCAGCTTCGTCCATAGAACCACCACACATGCTTCTGCCTTGGAGGGTTAGCGCTGACACCTAGACTCTCAGCTGCTAAGAAGGTATCAGGAACAGGGTCTAGCCTAGGTGTTGGTATTTGGATGTTCTTACACCAGTGTTCATTAATAATTCACTTTGAGAAGACTACCTAGACCATGTGGTCTTTGTAAGCTGACTCCTGGTATCCAAAGCTAATCCTTCGGAAATTTCTAGAATGGAAATCTTGTTAATTGCCTGGACCTTTTCACAAGGGAGGCTTTGTTAACTGGGAGCTGGAATTTCATTCCTATCCATTTTTTGTTCTCATTTTCTTTTTATCCCTTACCTCTCCCCCACCCTACCCTCAGGGCTACCAAGAAAAGAACAAATTCATTGCTGCACAAGGTAAAGTAATGATCATTTTTACTTTCGGGCTCAACCATTAGTTCATTAGTGGGTTTTCTTTCTTTTCTTTTCCTTTTTTTTTTTTTTTTTTTGGTGCAGATGCTAAATAGATTAATCAGAATGCTTTAATTTTTCTGTAATCACTGTCATCTGAAAGACACACACACACACACACACTCTCTTTCTCTCTCTAATGAGGTCCTCTGTCTTAGGGCCTGATGGGAACCTTAGGTGCAAGCCAGGCTTCTCAAGAGTTTGAATTTGGATTCAGTCTCCCGAGAGGGTTGGCCACCTCACAGGGTCCAGGCTGGCTCATCTCCTCCCCCTGTTGTTGGGCCTGAGCTCCTCTGTTATTCACAGAAAAGTGGTCTAGGAACCCTCAGAGCAGGGAGCTAGTGCCATTACGTTAGATGTGCTCTGCACACATTTCCATAGCCTCAAGTTTTAGTAAGTGTCCTTCATCTTTGGGATCCTGGTAAAAATATCGTGATGTTTGCTGCACTGCAAAATAATTGATGTTATTATGGTCCAGCAGAGCCCATTTATTTAGCCATTCAGCAGATGTTTATTGGCCATCTGTTATGTGCCAGGCACTGGCCTAGGTGATAGGGATATGTACAGGAATAAAACAGGAGATGGTCCATGCCTTTTTGGGACCCTTATTTGGTAGAGGACAGTTCACACCAAAAATAACAGAAGTTCTGGTTAAGTGGCTATGCTCTTCAATACAATAACCACTAGCCAACTGGGGCTATTTAAAATTAGAATTTTTAATTAACTAAAATTAGATAAAATTTATAATTCGGTTTCTCAATCATACTAGTCACATTTTAAGGCTTAATAGCTACATGTGGCTAGAGACTACCATATTAGTGCAGATATGGAACATTTTCATCATTGCAGAAAGTTCTGTTGGGACAAGTACCATGGTAGAGATAAAACAGAGACAGAAGTAAAATAAGGTGGCCAAGAAAAACCTTAGATCTTTCTTGCCCTTACAGTCTTCCACTGGGGCCTGGCCATTGCCTAACCAGGCCCTGCTTTTCTCACCCTCTGTAGCCATCCGTTAAGTCAGGTCTACTCTCTGAAGCCCAGCTCAGCTGCCACCTGCTCGGTGATCATTCTAGCACGAGTAGCCAATGTGCAATCTCTTCCTCTCTTTATTTGCCATGGGACCTTGTTGATGCTAAAATATTTGTTGAAGTAAGGTCACCTATGATTTTTTGATAGATCTTTTCTCACACCCCCCCTCCTCTTGAGCCTCTCCACAGTACTTCACACTCCTTGAAATTCTCCTCTGTTATTTCCTGACATTTAGTCTTGGTTTTTCTCACTTTTCTAAATATTTCTTCTCTGGCTTTTAGTCTTCCTTCTGCCTCTTCAATATAGTTTCTCCCCAAATCTGTGGATGACTACTTCCTTGAAACTCCACTCTTGTCTTTCATGGCACCATTTCTTGGTTCTGCTTCTCCATCTGCTCGTTCTTAGTCTTCATCCCAGGCGTTTGCTTTCTGAACTTGAATAATGCTGAAGATCTCCAACATTTTCTTTTTGACCCCTTCTTTCCTTCTTCTCTGTATTCTCTTTGAGAGACCTCATCTAATACCCACCTCTGTTTATCTGGCTGCTGACTCTCTTGAATTTCTAAGCTATTTTTCCTTCCTTCCTTCCTTTTTTTCTTTTTTAAATTTTTATTTATTTGAGAGGAGCACAAGAAGGGGATTGGGGCAGAGGGGGAGGGAGAAGCAGATTCCCCACTGAATAGGGTGCCTGATGTGGGACTCAGTCCCAGGACCTGAGATCATGACCTGAGCCAAAGGCAGATGCTTAACTGACTGAGCTAGCCAGGCACCTCTTCGAACAACTTTTCTAACTCACTACCTGGATACCTCCACAGACTCTTCAACACCAAAAACTAAAATATGCCTTAGGGCATTGGCTGGATCAGTCAGTAGAACGTGAGACTGTTGGTCTTGGTGTTGTAGGTTTGAGCCCCATGTTGGGTGTAGAGATTACTTAAAAACAAACAAACAAACAAATCAGTCTTCAGCCCCCCCAACTGCTTTTTTCCTGTATTCTCTAGCTATCACCATGAATGGAAGGCAGTTCATCTAATCAACCAAACCAGATTTGAGATCATCTAGATTTCCTGCCTGTTTTTCACTCTGAATATGAGTGGTTCTCTTATTTCTTTCTCCAAAATCTGTCTTCTCTGACACTGCCTTATCCCCAACTTTTTTTCCAGCTCTATTGTAGTAACCTACTAATTGATCTCTAGGTCCCAACCTTGCTCCTTGCATTTCTTCCACCAGAATGGCCTTTACTGATGGAAAGCTCTTGTTAGGACTTGTGGATATCCTACAACGAATTTCCATTATTTATACAAAAGCCTTCCTTAGCCTGGCCTCTACTCCTTTAGATTCTGGTACCTGTTTTTCCCCCTCCATCTTCTACCACTCCATGTACCCTATACTATAACCTCATTGAACTCCTTACAGTCCCTGGACATCTCATGTTCTTTCTTGCTGCTGTCCCCAGCACCTCTGCCTGGAGCATTTCTCCTCCCTATATCCCCTTTCTAAATTCCTACCACTTCATCTACCCCAACATATGGCTTAAATGTCACTATCTCCAAGAGATTTTTCCTGACCTTGCTAGGCAGTAGAACAACTCTACCTCTGTACATCTTGTTGGCATATGTCCACCCTGTCATTATTTGTTTTTCTTATTACTATTCTTTTTTTTTTTTTTAACCAAAGGGAATACAAGGTTTAAGAAAGTCAGAAGGGTATTAAAAAGCATATAAAAACATTCTCCCCCATTTCCTCTTCACTTTTTTACTCTAATGCAACCATTTTTATCTCTTGATGACTTATGACAGATGATAATTTATTTAATCATCTTACAGACTTACACTCAGACATACATACATACACATGTCCCTTTCCCCCATTCTCCCAGTAGAGTTAAATCACAATTTAGAGCTAAGATAGTATTTCTTACATTATTATTATTATTATACTAATATTATATACAACTGAAGTATTACATGATGTTTTATACAGTTTTGGTTTTCCTTTTTCCCAAATGAATACTTACCTTCTTTATCCTGTTTACTTAGTTTTTTATATATCTAGCACTGAGTTTTTCCCCCCAGATGCTCCACTAGAAATATTTATTTTCTCTCAGTACCTTCAGAACCATGAGGCTTAATTTTTAAAATTTTTTTAATCTTACGATTCTTCTAGAACCTTATTTCTTCAGTTCCATTCTGGATTGGTTGCCCTCTATCCTCTGTCATCTTGAGCCTTTCCTTCACCAACACCCAGGGAATTCCATTAGCCTCTATCCTGTTAGATCCCATTTCTTTCTCTTTGTTGGCACTCTCATTTTGTTTAGAAATCTCCCAGCAGCTTTTTGGAAAAGACTGGATGGCAGTAAATTTTAAATTCTAGCCTGAGCAAGTCACCTAGCATCTCTATGGCTAACAACACCTACCTTAGAGCATGATAGAAAGGAGTAAATGAGATATAAAGCACTTAGCTCATTGGCTGACCAATAACATAGGTATTTAGTGAGCGGTTATGATTTCTAATCCTCATCTATAATATCCTTGGGAGACATTATTTGTGTTCTCTTTACATTTTGACAGCCTCCCAGCCCCCTTCACTTCTGATAAGGTGCCTGACACATACAAGGTGGATGGGAAATGTTCACTTAGTAGGTCGATGAATGGATAGATGGATTGGATATTTAGCTGAGAACATGTGGGCATAGGCTTCCAAAAGTCAGGAATGAATGTTCCCAATTTCCCAGCAGATTTCTTCCCCTTGGTGTGTGCTCTCCTCATCTTTGCTATTGGCTACTTTAGGACCAAAAGAAGAAACAGTGAATGATTTTTGGAGGATGATCTGGGAACAAAACACAGCCACCATTGTCATGGTGACCAACCTGAAGGAGAGAAAGGAGGTGAGTGAAGAAGTTAGATAGGCATGACCAGCAGAGGAACTCCTGTTTGAGCCTGGTGTGTCCCTCTTTTGTGCATCCTTTGTGGCTTCTGTACCAGTCATCCAGACATAACCCAGGCCAGTGTGCTTCCTAGACTTTCCTAGGGCCTGGTGGTCTCAGATGAACCTCAGGGGTGCGCCAGGGGCACGTTCCCCATGTCTGATAGTCAGGCAACTCACTGTGGTTTCAAAACAACCTAGAAGAAAGACTTGAGCCATTTCATTTGCCAAGGAAAAGCTACAGAGGAGCTTTTTTTCCCTAGACCTCTCCAATCCCTCATTCTCCTGGTTTCCTCTACCTCCTCGGAGTCAGCAGAGGGAGCTATATAAACTGAGACCCTGTGTGGTGCAAGGGGGAATCTGAGGCCCTGGCCTGATCCTTGTGCAAGCAGCTTTCTGACTGGTCCTTTTTTCTTCTTTTCGTGCTGTGGCCACCAAGCCCTATCACTGTGTCACGGCCAAAACCAGTCTTGAGCTCTGGATCAAGCTCCAGAGAGGAACCCCCATTCATGACAGTCTTTTTTCAAAATGGCCCTTAAGTTCCTTTGATCCCCATCGTGGGGTGTTGGATGTGTTAATCAGCAGCTCTGCAGTGCTTAGGAGGGATAGCACTAGGGCTAGGCTATAGGTTCATTTCCTCCGACCTGACTTCTTACTCTTGGGAGCTGTTCAGGGCCCAGGCACCAGAGAAGGCATCATCCTGCCTTGGTAAGCCCCTCAGCAGGTTGCTGCTTCCAGGGGATCAGACAGGCCTGTCCCTAGATCATAACCTGGGTATTGTGGAAGGGCACATTTTGTAGGTAAAGTAATGCCCATTTTGACCTGAACTGAGGGAACAGGAGTGGGAAAGAATGAGAAGTATAGGGCTGGAGCTATGTAAAAGTCAAGAGACACTGCTGAACAGAATGGAAGCTGAGAAACTTGAAAAAAGAACTGTAAAATAAGTCTGCAGGGACCAAGGTGAGAGAAGAAGCCTTCTCTGGGGGCTTTCTGGGGACTTCTGTCTGGGCTTTTGCGGTCCTTTCCTTCAGGTTCTTCATGTCTGCTGGGGGCGGGGGGTCTGAGGCCATCAGGGGATGCATGTCTGTTCCTTTCCAGTGTAAGTGTGCCCAGTACTGGCCAGACCAAGGCTGCTGGACCTACGGGAATATTCGTGTGTCAGTAGAGGATGTGACTGTCCTGGTGGACTACACAGTGCGGAAGTTCTGCATTCAGCAGGTACTGTCTCCTTCCCCCTTTCTGTGCTGACTACTAGGAAGGTGGAACAGACTGGGGTACCCTCCTCTTACTTAGGTCAGGAATCACTGAGTGTGAGGTCTCTTTGGGCTCTGAAACCAGACATCTGGGCTCTTAGGGAATTCTGTCAAAGCTAAGGGAGGAGCATTTTCATGACCGGGAGAAAAACGTATTATTGAGATAGTGTTTTGTCATCATAGGTATGAACCAAGTGCCTCTCGGATGTGGTATAATCTTCTGGGTACTCACCTTCTCTTACTCCAAAGGATCTTGACATCAGGGATGTGGTGGCCCCTGCTCTTGGTCCTTCTGAGTGACCCTGGAAGCTTGAGCAAAGTTTGCCTTCAGCTAAGGGGCACAGTAGTGCTGTGAAAAGAGGGCTTACCAAGAGTCAGGAGACCTGCATTTTAGTTCTGACCTTGCTGTTAATTAGTTCTGAGACCTTGACAGGGTCATTTCTCTGAATTTCACGTTTCACATCTGTCAGCTGAGAATAATTGTGAGAGCCCTGCCTTACCCCATGGGGTTCCTGGGAAGAGATCCTCTCTCTGTGGTTAACGTGGTTAACATTTCTTTGGATAGACTCTCACTTCCCCATTGTCACTGACAACCAAAGCTGGCCCTGGCTTTTAAGCCTCCCTTCCCCTGGCACTGCTCTGCCCCAGGTTATCAGGGCCCACACACAGGATCTCCTCACTCCACAGGTGGGCGACGTGACCAACAGGAAGCCACAGCGCCTCATCACTCAGTTCCACTTTACCAGCTGGCCAGACTTTGGGGTGCCTTTCACCCCTATCGGCATGCTCAAGTTTCTCAAGAAGGTGAAAGCCTGTAACCCTCAGTATGCAGGGGCCATCGTGGTCCACTGCAGGTCAGTGTGGCTGACCCTTGGCTTCCCGCTTATACCATATTCTGTGCCCGTGGTCAGAGCAAAGGAAAGCACAGGGGCCCTGGCTGATGAGAGGAGGCTGACACAGAGCAGATAAGCTGTTAGGGTCCTGGGGCAGCAGCCAGAGAGACTTCTCAAGTTTTGGTGCTGGGATAGACCATTTGAGGAAAGAGGGAAGGGCAGTCCTCCAAGACTGGGGGTGGGGAGACCACTACTATGAAGCCAGAAAGCTAGATTGACTGTGTTTTGTGTGCTTGGTGCTTTCACACCTTTCTAAGTGTCAGGGTACCCTGGTCCTGATAACCAAAGGTACAGTGGGGTTGTTGGCTCCATCAGTCTTCCAGCTATTTCCCATTCAGAATTAGAATGTACTGGTCTGAAGAAAGAGTCCTGGCCTCTGCTACACCCTCCATGTATACTCCCACAAGCCATGCTGGCCATCCTAGTAACACCCCTGCTCTCTGGCTGCAGTGCGGGTGTAGGGCGTACAGGTACCTTTGTTGTCATTGATGCCATGCTGGACATGATGCATACAGAGCGGAAAGTGGACGTGTATGGCTTTGTGAGTCGGATCCGGGCCCAGCGCTGCCAGATGGTGCAAACAGACGTGAGTGATTTGTGGGTAAGGTGGGCAGAGGGCATTCCAGGACCAAAACACCTACTAGCATCATGGATTACTCAGCCTCCTAGGTTATTGTAAATGATCGTCATGCAGTGTGATGAAGGACCCTTATACACTATGTCTTAAAGGAGACATGGAGCACGGAGGAGTTGGAAAGGCATGTGTCATTTGCACTAGACTCTATGGATGAGGAACAGGTCCTGCAAGCACACATGCAGGCAGCTGAGAGAACCAGTGCCCACAGAATTGTGACTCAGCTTAGCCATGTCCAGGAGCAGCAGTAGGATCAGCTCGGTGGTTGGGACATGGGATTCAAAGGGCACAGCACTGGGAGGGAGGCTGGCCCAGGTTTTGTATGTCACCAGGCATTGACAGCCCTTCAAACTGTTCAGTCTGTGCTGTCAGAATGAGCAGGAGTTGGGTTTGTCCTTCCCTCCAGGCTTGCACTCTAGGAGGCTGCCAAAGTAGGACCCTCCTTCCCAAGTTAAGCACACCCCCCACCCCAACCCAGGGATTCATGCATTTGAAGTCCTGCCTCACTGAACCAGGAAACGAGTGATTAATTTTATACCTGCTAGGGTCAAAGAAGTGGACTTGAGTGATTTGGGGGTGGGAGGGGTTCATCTGGCACCACAGAGACATGTTGTGTATAACTGGGAACTTGGGCATCATGGCATTTCAGATGCAGTATGTCTTCATATACCAAGCCCTTCTGGAGCATTATCTCTATGGAGATACAGAACTAGAGGTGACCTCTCTAGAAACACATCTGCAGAAAATTTACAACAAAATTCCAGGGACCAGCAACAATGGATTAGAGGAGGAATTTAAGGTGAGTTGGAGCTGAACTCCCTCTTTCAGACTGAAGGATCTATGTGCTCTGGGGAATATGGAATGCTTGGCTCTTAGAGATTTAGCAACAAATGGGGAATCCCCTTGTAAGATATGTATGTGGTTAAAGCGGTGGGTTTCTTGCCCTTTATTCATAACTTAGTCATTTTCAACCCGTCCTGCGTGTTAGAATCACTTGGGTTTTGTTAGGAGGAAAGAAGAAAAAAACAAAACAAAACAAAAAAATCTGGCAGTGGTATTTTGTTTAAGTCCCCCAGCCCACTTCCTCCTGCCAACAGGCATAATATTGTATGTATTATAATGTACAGCAGCAGTAGACCTTTTGTGTAAGGACCAGACAGTAGACATTTTAGGCTTTACAGGCAGTATAGTCTGTCTCTTTTGCAACTGCTTAACACTGTTGCTGTAGCACCAGGGCAGCCAGAGTTGCTACATAAACAGGTGAGCCTGACTGTGTTTCCATGACTATGTTTATTTATAGGCTGCAGGCCAGATATGCCCCATGGACCATAGGTTGTTGACCTCTGCTGTATGCCATTAGAGAGTGGTTCTCAGCACACTGAAGGAGTATGTCACACTCTTGTCAACATAACTGTCCCAGAAGAAGAGATTCTGGATTGCAGTGGGAAAGATCACATCCCTTAAAGTAGTTCTTCTCTAACTAGAATGTGCACACAGATTACTGTAGGATCCCATTAAGATGCACGTTCTGATTTGCCAGGGAGAAAGAGAGGGCCTGAGATTCTGCATTTCTAATGCCATGAGACTGTTGCTGGTTCATGGGCTACATTTTAAGTAGCAAGGATCAAGAAGGAACCTCAGAATCAGGAGAAGGGAGCATGTGCCTTTGAATAAGGTTTTCGAATGAGTCCAAGACAGCCTCTGGAGTGGAGGCAGGCTCACTCCCTCCTATGAAGCCAGGATCCTTACTCCAGGATCATAAAGTTCTAGCTCCAGGGAATCCCAGAAGGGTCCACAAGGAGTCCGCAAGGCAGTGTTTCCCAAACACTCTTGGCTTGTTCACTGAACTTGTGATAATAGAAATGGTGTTCCAGAAAGAACATGTGGAAGTGGAGGCCGGGGCTCCAGGGAGGAGCAGTATGCAGCCGGAGTAGCCTGAAGATGCAGGTCTGACAGGCATCATCTTGCCAAGTTACAGAGATGAGGAATGTTTCCCCTTCCTTCCCAATTCAGAAGTTAACATCAATCAAAATCCAGAATGACAAGATGCGGACTGGAAACCTTCCAGCCAACATGAAGAAGAACCGAGTTCTACAAATCATTCCATGTAAGAGTCCTCTCCCCACTCTAAAGTCTTAGTGCCCCATCCCTCCTTCCACTTCCCAGGTTGGAGACCAGAATTAGAGTATTGCCTCTTTTTGCTCTTTGGTTTTTAGTGGTTTCTGGAAATAAAAAACAAACAAACAAAAACCATGAAGGCCAAAAGGTTTCTCCCTCTGGCCTGGGAACAGGCACGTTATTGCCCAGCTGGGATTATACCTCCCCAGGGCCTGGGTGGGAGGGAAAGATTGAAAGAGAGGTAGGAGAGGGCAGGTGCCATTGGGGAGCCACAGCTTCTGTCCTTCTGCAGATGAATTCAACAGAGTGATCATTCCAGTTAAGAGGGGTGAGGAGAACACGGACTACGTGAATGCATCCTTCATTGATGTAAGTGGTGGCTGTGTCCCCAGAGCTCCCCACCCTCCATGGAAATTTGGCTGGGCCTTGCAGTGCCACCCTCCCAGTGCTTGGGAGGATTGTGCTTTTGTCAGTCATCAAATACAGAACCAATACCTAGCCTGCACACTAGGTGTGTCAGGCCCCTGAGAACAAAAGGTGGTGAGGGAAATAGGGCAGACACCACAGTAATAACTGGAGGGAAACGTTCATAGCACAGACCACAGCCAAGGGCTGAAAGCCTCTGCTTTTCCCATTCTTGTTCTCTTCATCCTAGCTCCAGCCCCCCTTTCCCTCACCCTCATAGAAAGAGACCAGCATTTCAGACAAGGTTTGGTCCTTGCCAAAGGGGAGTTCTGCCTGGGATGAGTTTGCCTGCAAGCAGCCCCATCCCATTCTAGTGGCCTGTCTTCTTCACTAGCCCCTCCCTATTAAACCACCTTACTCCTACCATGGACCTGGTTTGTATAGGGCTACCGGCAAAAGGACTCCTACATCGCCAGCCAGGGCCCTCTTCTCCACACCATTGAGGACTTCTGGCGAATGATCTGGGAGTGGAAATCCTGCTCTATCGTGATGCTAACAGAACTGGAGGAGAGAGGCCAGGTGAGTTCAGTGACGTCCTGTGCTGTGGGAGACAGCACAGGAATAGGGGTGGAGGGAAGCTGTGTTTGGCTTAAACTGTCCAAAGAGCCATATCCGGGCAGTTGATCTGAGCTATCAGGAGCTTCTCTCAGTATTGGAAGAGCAGTGTGGTCTGAGACCCCAGACAGTTCCTGCCTCTTAACTTCTCTCCTGAATATGGTTGCCTGCAGCCTTGTGCTAGCCGCCTCCTCTCACCCCCCAGACAGGGCAGAGCTAGTGAAATGAGGGATACAGAGCCAGACCAAGGATCTGATGTGGAACTTCTGAGTGTCCCTAAAAAGAAGTTTCCTTCCGGGCCAGAAGAATGAACTAGAGAACTGTGGGAAGATGATTTGCCTCTTTGCAGACTACAGAAAACAGTAGAACCCGAGAAATAATAGAAGAAATGCATAAGCTGACATTCAATAACAAGGAAATCTTTTAAAGAAAACATCCTCGAGGGCGCCTGGGTGGCTCAGTGGGTTAAGCCGCTGCCTTCGGCTCAGGTCATGATCTCAGGGACCTGGGATCGAGTCCCGCATTGGGCTCTCTGCTCAGCAGGGAGCCTGCTTCCCTCTCTCTCTCTGCCTGCCTCTCTGTCTACTGTGATCTCTCTCTGTCAAATAAATAAATAAAATCTTAAAACCAAAATCCTCGGGGTGCCTGGGTGGCTCAGTGGGTTAAGCCTCTGCCTTTGGCTCAGGTCATGGTCTCAGGATCCTGGTATTGAGCCCCGCATCAGGCTCTCTGCTTAGTAGCTCTGCTTCCCCACTCTCTCTGCCTGCCTCTCTGCCTACTTGTGATCTCTCTCTTTCTGTCAAATAAATAAAATCTTTTTAAAAAAATCCTCAAATCAGTTAAAAAGTAAAATTGGGAACTCAGAATGTAACAGACCTTAGAGGCCCCCTTGGGTCATTTCCCCCCCTCCCCACCCCGCAGTATGGGGGATCTGCTGTTCCCGAGTCACAGTCCCTACTGAGCACTTTCCTACTGAGCACAGTCCCTACTGAGCCTCTACTGACCACTTTTCATCTCAGGGGTCACTCTTTCTCTGCCTGCCTCCTGCCCGCCCCCCTCGCTGTATGCTGGGTGGCCCAGTCTGTGTTCACACAGTGTTTATGATCTTAACACTGTGTTGTGGTTGCCCAGTGCAGTAAACGGGCACTTTATTGTGCCTGGTGTGTGACTTAACAGAGATCAGAATTGAGAGAAGGAGCCTGGAGAAGCCAGCAAGGGCCTGGTGATAAAGGTCTTTCTGAGCTGTAGTGAAGGGTTTGGACTTGACAGAGCAGTTTCAGAGCCCTTGACAATATCAGCTTTGTGTTTTTTTGAAAGTCCCTCTGGCTCAGTGAGGAGGGCAGATGAAAAACGAGCACAGCACAAGGAGAAAGAAGGCTGTGATAGTACTGCCGATGGCCAGGACTTAGTACAGATGGTGACAAAGGGTCTGTCCCAAAAGATAGTGAAGAGATAGCATGGTGGCAGGGTGAAGAATTAAGGATGGCACCCACTTAGGACTCACTGAATTTACAGCCAGTTAAAAAAATCACTAAGTGTATTTTATGCTAGTTTTTACTAGCTACACCTTCCCCATTCTGTACTTGCACAGTTTGTTTAACTTTGATATAGCTTTATACATATTTGCACACACTGATATTCTGTATGTCAGGATTTTTTTTTCCAGTTTTAATCACTTAACTTATTAGCTATTCCTTCCAGATTTCTCTCATGTCCCTCATCAACAGACATACTTCAGAGGTCTTCAGAGTATAGTCATTAATAACAGTACTGATGAGGTAAAAGGTTTGGGGCACAGCTCCTGGCTCTGCAGTTGGGCAGTGAGCTACTCTGTTATCAGGAGCCGAGTGTGCGTTTCCTGGCCCTCTCTAATAAGCCAGGATGGAAGGTGCAGAGGAGCCATGGACCTGCCTGAGGTTATACCCACACTGCCCATCTCCAGATCTGTGACCCGCAGGCCCATATTGCAGGGAGAAGCACTGGGATAGCAAGCATAAGTATCATCTCTCAGCCCATTGCCCTGCAATAAAATGTGGCCCACTGAATACCTCAGACTTCATCCCATGGGATTATGAAGCCCTTCCATCCTTGAAGGAAACCTAGTGAGAGTTAAGGATGGAGATTGGGGAAAAGAGCCACGTGTATACACAGTCTCCCACCCCTGATGAAGCCTGCAGTCCCCTCTACCTACTGCTCTGCCTTATTTCCTTTCTGCGGGGCCTGTGAAATAGGCAGCAGCTCTTGCCCTTAGAAGCTTCTGAAATGAATCAGAACAGGATATTAATGACATCCTTTATAAGGCCTCACTGCCCCCTAAGACAGGATTTCCCTTCCTGTTCCATCTCCCATTCGTCTTATCAAGTGTAGCCTCCGGAGATACTAACAGGAACCTAAATGATACAGTGAAAGCTATCTACATTTACACAACATGACACCACTACTCCCTACACCTGGTTTTAAAGTCCCAAGGAAAATGTCTTAATCCTAAATTGTCAATTTTATATACATTAAAGTCCCGAAAGAATTAAAACTTAAAATCCTCTTTTCTCCCTGTTTCTTTCCCCCACCTCCTCCCTGCTCCATCTTAACCAGAGGGGTCCACCAGCATGCTTGGTAAGGCCTGCTCCCTCAATAGCTTAGGTTGGACCATTCATCCGAGTGGGCAGAGCAGTTCTAGCAGTTTCTGCATGGGGTCAGCCCCACCCAGGGTTGTGTTCCACTTATCCAGAGTCAGTAGAATGAGATTGCATCAGATGTCTGTCATAAAGCTCTGTGTCCTCATCACTGTTGTCAGCCTCAGACCATGAAAGACACTAGGTGCTATCTAGGAGGAGGAGGGTGAAGGCAGCAGGAGCAAAGACACAAAAGCTTCTCTTGCAGCTTCTTTAGGATATCGTTATCTAGCATCTGTAACTTGAAAACATAAATCTGAGATTAAAGTCCCATTCCCAAGTATTCTGCTACTGAATTGAGCACTTATTCCCATCTCCCACCCTGAGCTACTGAGGATTTTAACACCTGGCTTATTGCCCCTTGGTGGCCCCTATGCCTGCCTCTGCTCTTGAAGGGATAACTATCCATGGAGGTGATCCATTTACCCTTGGTCTTTTAGCCTCTTGGCTACCTCAGCCACCCACTGAAATCAAGTCATTGCCCATATCTGTGCTGCCTTTGGGCTCTCAGCACCAGGCACCCTGCATCCTGCCCTGCTTCACCCTCTGGCGAGTATCCACCTCACTACTTCCCACATCTTACTCCATAGTTTTTATCTTTACCAGGTCTCTAGCTGTGCCCAGGGTCCAAGGGCTCAAGAGCTCCAGGGCTCCCAAACAGGCCCAGTTCAGCCACTTGCCACTGAGAGTCCAAAGGCAGAGAGCCCAGCAGAGGTGAAACAAGAGAGGAATTTATTTCAGCGAGGCCAGCACTGAGTCCAAGACAGTGGACTAACATCTCAGAGACTGTGTCTAAAGTGCAGAAAATAAAAATTTTTTTAAAAGCGCAGAAAATAGTTCTAGGTTCATTTGAGGAAGTTGTGGAATAAAGGTCAGTGGGTACGCACAGGTGGGCAGAACGGTCAGGTTGATCACTGTCTTGGGGTCAGTCCAGTCATGTGGGGTCTTTCTGAGGCCATGGCAGTCGTCATTGCTTGAGGGGTAGTTTCGGTTCCCATCCCTAGATGCTTTGCCGGCCAGGTCTTTTGCCTGAATTAAGAGAGAAGCTGGAGAGAAAAACTTAATCAGAAAATACAGACTGAGGTGAAAAATGGAGGTGGTCGAAGTCCTCTTTCAGAGCCATGGACTCCTCCACTTCCTCAGCCCCTGACTCCCCTTGTGTTCTTACCTTCCTCCTTACTCTCTCTAGAGTTTTTATGACTTATTATTATAATCCTTCCATTGCTAACATTTGTTATTCTCTCCAGGTCTTTTATTTTCTTGGCCCCGTATCTCACAATCTGGCTTCTCCTCTGTGACCTCTAATTACTGAAGTGCCCTAGACTCTGGCCTTCACCCTCTGTAGTTTAACACAGTATCCCTTGAGGACCTCATGTAGTCCTGCGGCTTGGAATGCTACTTATATGCTGGAGGTTCCCAAATCTGTGTCAACTTCCCAGTTGTGGACTGGTGTACCCCTGTGCCCACTGGATATCTTCACATAACTGTTAAGGATCTCGAACTCCACCTGGCCCGGATGAAACATGATTTCCTCCTTCCCAGTACTAGTCCGCGTTTCTCTTACCATCTCAGTAAGTGGTCCAGCCTTCTGCCCAGTTGTTCATGTTAAAAGTCTAGTAGTTACCTTCATCACTCCCCTTTCTTTGGTTCCCACATCAGTGAGGCCTAACATATGTTGAGTGTGTCCACCTCTCTACAGCACAGCTGTGGGCCCCTCCTCGAAACCATCGTCTGCTCACCTAAACCACTCGGTAGCTTGACAGCCCATCTACCCACTTCCACTCTTGCCCAATTTTAGTCACTTCCTATGGCAGCCAGAGATCATTTCAAAAATAGAATTCTAACTGTGGTCACTCCTTAAAATTTTCTTTGGGTTTCCTGAGATCGTGAGGGAAAATTACCGAGCATACAAAATTTAGGAGCCTTTCAGAAATGTTGACATCTAGTCCCAAGACTTGAATTGGGTCCTTCTTTCTCACAGTTTCACTTGCTTAATTTAAATCTCCTGGTTTCCATTTTTCCTTGTTCCCGTCTGCCACCTAGCTGCTAAGTGGGGCATGGCTTCTGAGATGGGTCATAGCCTACTTCTTGACAGGAGGTTCTGTATTTGTCATTGCTTTGTGTTCTGCACAAGCCTGGTCTCCGCTCTGTGCTATGTCTCCCTCCTCAGCAGGATCCCTGGGCCTGCGTAGCCCTGGGCATCAGTAAGTACAGCCAGTGCTGGCCCCTGCTCTGGATTCCTCAGGCCCGTGTT
Organism: Mellivora capensis; assembly: GCA_004024625.1. NCBI lineage: Eukaryota > Metazoa > Chordata > Mammalia > Carnivora > Mustelidae > Mellivora > Mellivora capensis. Next base: position 31,054 of record PISX010008834.1, on the reverse strand, counting down.
CTGCTTCTTAAGGAACAGAGGCTTAACCGACTGAGCCACCGGGGCGTCCCTCTCTGTCCACAGTTTTAAGAGAGGACTCTCTTAATAGTTCCCTAACGCTGTATCCCTGGTGGCTTTCTTCCAGTCAGCCCCTTTTCTTTGTTGTGCCTCACCACCAAAACTAGGGCCTCAGATATCTGAAAGCCATGAAGTGGGGGACCATATTTCTTTTTCTAGTCATAGCATGATTCTAGCTCATACACACTCCATTTCTCTCAAGTCCATTTGGATCTCAGCACTTGTAATGGTTTTAAAGTCCCAGTCTTCAGTCCTGGCTGGTAAACTGTGTGAGGGCAGTATTGGGAGGGAACTCTGGTAGCAAAATTCATTCCATCCACCAGTGCCCTAAAAACCAACATAATCTCTGTTTAAGAGCCTTAGAATTTTTTTTTAAGCTATTCTAGTTGAGGAGAGTGCCCGGAGCCCCAACCCTCAGCATCCCCAGGACTCCGAGTGGGTATATGTAGAAAGATTGGTCTGTTACATTTCCCTGCCCCACCACTTTGATAATTCTGTGTTTTAAAATGACCTCAGTGTCATTTATAAGGGGGTAATGAATCATCACACATATGAAAAGCAAGAAGAGTCACTAAAATGGACCTTTAATAATGATTTTATTTGGACTAAGAGACTATCAGTGATTTTAGTTTTTCTACTTTTTGTAATTTTCCCGGTGAATGTGAAGAACCTTTATGGTTGAGGATTTTAAGATTGCCAATAGTGAAATATTTAAGATCTTCCCCAAAATGCTCCAAAGAAAAGGACAGTATAACTGTATTGTTTTATTTATGTACATATAGCCTGACTAGTTCTGCAAACATAGAACAAATTCAGTTAGCAGCTGCTGAGAGCCTACCACGTGTGGGTGGTGTGCAAGGTGTGGGGAGACAAAGATGAAAAGAGGCAGCTTCTGCCCATACATAGTTATAGAGGAAATTGAACCAGATGCCAGCAAAGACAGGCTGTAACCCATCTCCTACTCACTCGCAAAGACAGAAATGTGGGTACCATTGCAAATTCAGAAGATCAAGAGGAAAGGGATGGAAGGATACTGTGGCCTGGGCTCTAGTGAAGTACCATGGCTGGGTGGTAGTGTCAGTGGGGTTTGGTTTTTCTGGATTAGTAGTCTGACATATGTAAGCATTTCTAAGAGGTAGGAACACCCAAATGGGGCAAAGGAGGGGAGAAAAGGAACTGGAGCAAAGACATTCACTCCTCTCTCTCCCTCTTAAATGTTGGACACAGCAGAGGTGATGGTCAGAGCTCTTCACATATCCTGTCATGTGTGGCACCTTAGACTGTAGCTAAGTTAACAGCAAAAAGTTAAATGATTATGTCAGTACAAGAATTAAGTTTTTATATATACAGTTGACTCTTGAACAACACGGGGGTTGGGGGCATGGACTGCCAGCCCCTGCTTTCTACCGTGCAGTCAGAAATCTGCATATATCACAGGGATGAAAGCTGCAGCGTAGGGAATATAGTGGAATGCTAATAGTGTTCTGTGGTGACAGATGGTAGCTGCGCTGGTGGTGAGCACAGTATAATGTATAGACTTGCAGTATTACTGTATTGTACACCTGAAATATATGTAACATTGTGTGTCAACTGTAATTAAAAAAAAAAAAATCTGTGTGAGGGCGCCTGATGGCTCAGTCAATTGTCTGCCTTTGGCTTGGGTCATGATCCTGGGGTCCCGATGTGGAGCCCCACATCAGGCTTGTTGCCCAGTGGGGAGTCTATTTCTCCCTCTCCCACAACCCCTGCTTGTGTTCTGCCTCTCTCTCTCTTTCTCTCTCAAATAAATAAATAAAATCTTAAAGATGTATTTATTTATTTGACAGAGATCACAAGTAGGCAGAGGGGCAGGCGGGGGCCTGGGGAAGCAGGCTCCCTGCTAAGCAGAGAGCCCGATGCGGGGCTCGATCCCAGGACTCTAGGATCCTGACATGAGCCGAAGGCAGAGGCTTTAACCTCTTTAACCCACTGAGCCACCCAGGTGTCCTATAAATAAAATCTTTTAACTTTTGACTCATCAAAAATGTAATTAATTGGATCGGGAGGGAGACAAACCATAAGAAACTCTTAATCTCACAAAACAAACTGAGGGCTGCTGAGGGGGAGGGGGTATGAAGAGGGTGGTTGGGTTATGGACATTGGGGAGGGTATGTGATATGGTAAGTGCTGTGAGGTGTGTAAGCCTGACAATTCACAGACCTGTACCCCTGGGGCAAATAATACATTATATGTTAATAAAAATAATTGATAAAAAGTAATTTAAAAAATGTAATTAATTGCCTGCTACTGACCTGAAGATTGATCAGTGACATTAACAGCACATATTTTATGTTTTATGTATGCTGTACTGTGTTCTTAAAATAAACTAGAGAAAAGAAAATGTCATTAAGAAAATCATGAAAGATGGGGCACCTGGGTGGCTCAGTGGGTTAAAGCCTCTGCTTTCGGCTCAGGTCATGATCCCAGGGTCCTGGGATTGAGCCCCACATCGGGCTCTCTGCTCCGCGGAGAGCCTGCTTCCTCCTCTCTCTCCCTGCCTGCCTCTCTTGCTTACTTGTAATCTCTGTCTGTCAAATAAATAAATAAAATCTTTTTAAAAAAATCATGGAAGAGAAAATACATTTATACCACTGTGTATAAGTGGGCCCACGCAGTTCAAATCCACGTTGTTAAAGGTTCAGCTGCAGATGTCCTGGTGAGGCTCCTAGTGAAGTGAATTGGAGTGATAGTAAGTAATGTAATGACACTCTGAGTCTCTGATACCTTGAAGATGACTTGTGTCCTCTAAGAGTTGGTTACTGTAAGAGGGGAGCAGGCAACTCAGAAGGCAGCCTCACCTCTACCATACATGGTATTCCAAGCCCCTCACCTCTCCCATTTGTCATTCCAGGAGAAGTGTGCCCAGTACTGGCCCTCTGATGGAGTGGTGTCCTATGGAGATATCACAGTGGAGCTGAAGAAAGAGGAGGAATGTGAGAGCTACACTGTCAGAGACCTCCTGGTCACCAACACCAGGGTAAGGTGGCTGGGGGGTGTGGCTCCTCCCACAAGGAAAAGCCAGGGTGCCCTGCCTCTCTGATCACCCTTCTTCCAAAGGAGAACAAGAGCCGGCAGATCCGGCAGTTCCACTTCCACGGCTGGCCTGAAGTGGGCATCCCCAGTGACGGAAAGGGCATGATCAGCATCATCGCAGCCGTGCAGAAGCAGCAGCAGCAGTCAGGGAACCACCCCATCACCGTGCATTGCAGGTACCGCTTTCCCCAGCCCTCGGCATGGGAGAGAAAGCTGGGAGAAGGAGGCAGGGGAAGCGACAGTGGAGAAAGCCAGGCAAGAGCAGGATATACTGGTGAGCAGCACCTGGCACTCGATTTTGGTGGCCAGCATAGCGCCAGGTTAATGAGAGAGGGTCATAGAGTTTGAACTTTGCATTAAGTGCTAAGGAACCAATGATGTTAAGATACTGGGCAGGGGAGCATTTGGGATAGTGCTGGGGTAAGGCAAGCAACAGGGGAGACTGATAGTGGAGAGTCCAGTTGAGCACTGTGGGGGTAAGGTCTGGCCTCCTTAAGAAACACAGGAAAAGGGGTGCCTGGGTGGCTCAGTCAGCTAAGCATCTGCTTTGTGCTCAGGTCATGATCCTGGAGTCCCAAGATCGAGCCCTGGTCTGGTTTCCTGCTCAGTGGGGAACCTGCTTCTCCCACTCCCTCTGCCCCTCCCCCTGCTCCTTCTCTCTTTCTCGCACTCTCTCAAATACATAAAATCTTCAAAAAAAAAAAAAGAAAGAAAGAAACACAGTAAAAAAGAAAAAGGCAACTATTTTGAGACTAGCTTGAAGAGAAATGAGCAAGACTGAAAACATAGATGTGAAAGAGAAGAGGAGTCAAGGTTGTAGGGTTTATCCCAAGTTTAAATCAGGGTTACTGGTATTGTTTGTTTTGCTGTCATTGACAGAAGAAAGATGAGAAGGGGACTGCTTTTGGGGGGCAAGGGTGAATTTTGTTTGGGGCATGTTGTTTGAGATTGCATTTTAAGGGGAAAAAAATTTACTGTGAGTTTGTATTGCTATTATAATTAGGGAAAAAAATTCTTGGAAAAGTATATCATAAATCACTGCAAGTTGGTTTTAAAACAGAAAAATGAGCAAAGGAACCTCTAGGAATGTATCCAATAAATGTGCTTCAAGTGGCCAAAAGGAAATAAATAATCACCAGGATTGAAGTACTGTTTATAATAGTGGAAGATTATAAATTACCTAAACATATTAATGGTGGCCTGACTCATAAGCTGTGATGGATCTCAAGCTATAGAAATTAATGAGGAGGCTGCTTATCTACTGGGTGTGGGTTAATCCTCTAGATGTATTGTTTTGTGAACAAAAGCAAATGAGAGATAGGGAAAGAACATGTGTTTCTGTTAGGGGGTGCCTGGCTGGCTCAGTGGGTGGAGTGTGCGACTCTTGATCTTGGGATTGTGAGTTTGAGCTCCGTGTGGGGTATAGAGATCATTTAAATAAATAAATAACTTTTAAAAAAAAACAGAACATATGTTTCTATTGGTATATGCATAAAATTATCTCTGGAAGGACAGGTGAGGACCTGAGGACATTGGTGCTTTCCTGGAAGTGTGTCTGAAAGCGAAGAAGTGGAGTAGGAAGGAAACCTTTTGTTGTTTGGGATTGTTTTGAAATTTGGCTTCCTATACAAAAATATAGCATTTTTAAAATATCTTGAAGAAAAAAGTGGCAAAGTGCACCAACTAATACAAATGGACAGTGAACACAAAAAGATGCTACAATTTACTAGTAATATTCTGAGGAATGAGAATGAAAACAATGCATTGTAGCTTTGTGCCCACTGGATTGGCAAAATTAAAAGAATTCTTTGGTGGCGCATCTGTCTGGCACAGTAGAACATGCAACTCTTAAACTTGGGGTTGTGAGTTTGAGCCCCACACTGGGGGTAGAGAGTACTTTAAAAAAATTAAAAATTAAAAATAAACTAAAAATTTAAGAAAAAAGGGGTTCCTTGGACTGCCCAGATAAATACTTCCTTCCCTACACTTTTTTCTTTCCCTTGGTCACCCTTTCTTGGCAAACCCCAAATTCTCTACCTAGCCTGCATCCGTGCCGTGCTGCTGAGTGTGGCTGCAGAGAAGCACCGGGTTACAGGCCTCAGTTTACATTCCTGACCTTATGGTTGGCCCTTAGTGCTGCCTTGCTATCCTTCTGCACCTTCCACTGTTACAGACCACAGCTGGGCATGCTAGGGCCCAGTGCCATATCTGGCCTACCACCTGGTTTTGTGTGGATCTGCAAGCTAAGAACTATTTTTACATTTTCAAGATTTTATTTGTCAGAGAACAAGCAGAGGGAGAAGCAGGCTTCCCACTGAGCAAGGAGCCTGACAAGGGACTTGCTCCCAGGACCCTGGGATCATGACCTGAGTCAAAGGCAGATACTTAACCAACTGAGCCACCCAGGTGCCCCTGTTTTTACATTTTTAAAAATCAAAAGACTTCACAGACATGTACCCCTGGGGATAAAAATTTGTTTATAAAAAATAAAAATTAAAAAATAAAAATAAAAAATAAAAATCAAAAGACTATTTCATGACATGAAGATGGCATGAAATTCAGATTTCAGTGTCTACATATGAGGTTTTTTTTATTAAAGATTTTATTTATTTGACAGAGATACAGCAAGAGAGGAAACACAGGCAGAGGAAGTGGGAGAGGGAGAAGTGGGCTCCCCATTGAGCAGGGAACCCAATGTGGGGCTCGTTCCCAGGACCCTGGGATCATGACTTGAGCTGAAGGCAGATGCCAAATGACTGAGCCACTCAGGCGCCCCTATATATAAGGTTTATTGGAACACAGCTATGCCCATTTGTGACATACTGGCTGCTCTCATGGTCCAGCAACAGAATTGAGACCATACATGGTGCTCTCCTTGCCTCATACTGCTGCTCAGCACACAAGAGGTCAGAGTTGTACAGTTATAACTGATTTTATCTCTTCTCAGCAAAACCCAAGGTATTTTCTATCTGACCCTTTACAGAAAAGCTTGCCAGCCTTTGTCCTAGATTATTATTTCACACCTCCTCTCAAACCTAGGTACCAGCAGTATCTCTTCTGTCCCCATATTTAAGAGAGGACAGTGTTTTTCTGCTTGACTAAGAAAGGAGAAGCAATCAAAACTTCCATATGCTCCCAACATATAGCTGCCTGTCGCCTGCATTGGTGTTATGGACCCTGCATCCCTCCTGTTCAGTGGATGAATTGTCTGACCTCTCTCTGAAGCCAGTTGCATTAAGCATCTATTGCTGTTTAATAGTATTACCACAAACTTAGCATCTTAAAACAACACACATTTATCTCACAGTCTCTGTGGTCAGGAATCTGAGCACATCTTGGGTGAGTCCTATGCTTCAGGGTCTCTCAAGACTGTAGTCAAGGTGTTAACCAGGGCTGTCATCCTGTCTGAGGCTTGAATGGGAAGGATCCATTTCTTTTTATCTTTTTTGTCTTTTTAAGATTTTATTTATTTGAGAGAGTGAGAGAGCACACGCAGCGGGAGAGGGAGAAGCAGACTCCCCGCTGAACAGGGACCCCCCCCCCCCCCAACATGGTATTCAATCCCAGGACTCCAGGATCATGACTCGAGCCAAAGGTAGATGCTTAACCGACTGAGCCATTCAAGTCCCCCGGGAAGGATCCATTTCTAAGCTCACTTGGTTGTTGGTAGCATTCAGTTCCCTGTGGGCTGCTGGACTGAAGTTCCTTGCCACGTGGACCTTCCCTGTGTGGTTGCTTGCCTCTTCTAAGCCACCAAAAGAGAGTGTCTCCTTGTAAGACAGGCGTTATAATCCCATGTAACGTAATCACATATGTGTAGTATACATCTCATCCCCCTCGCTGTTATCTGTTGGTTAGAAGCATATCACATATCCTGCCCACACACATGGGGAAGAGATTACATAAGGGTGTGAACACCAGGAGGCAGGGATCTGGGGGGCTGTGGTAGGGCCTGTCTGCCACAGCCACCCTCTACTTCAGTATCAGTTCCATCCCCTTTTATCTCCTCAGGAACCTAACTTCACTGTCCTACATCATCAGGTTTTCCTCTGAATAACGACCTGGATAACTACCATCTTCATGCAAATGTGCTATAATTTCTCCCATCTTAATATATATATATTTTTAGGATTTTATTTATTTATTTATTTATTTATTTATTTATTTATTAAAGATTTTATTTATCTATTTGTCAGAGAGAGAGGGAGAGCGAACACTGGCAGACGGAGGCAGAGAGAGAGAAGCAGGCTCCCTGCCGAGCAAGGAGCCCGATGTGGGACTCAATCCCAGGACGCTGGGATCATGACCTGAGCCGAAGGCAGCCGTTTAACCAACTGAGCCACCCAGGCGTCCCAGGATTTTTATTTATTTATTTGACAGAGAGAGAGGCAGAGAGGGAACATAAGCAGGGGGAGTGGGAGAGGGAGAAGCACACTTCCCACCGAGTGGGGAGCCCAACGTGGGGCTCGATCCCAGGACTCAGGGATCATGATCTGAGCAGAAGGCAGACGCTTAAGGACTGAGCCACCCTGGCGCCCCATCCCATCTTAATATTTTTAAAACTCTTACCTCTAATTTCCCTCCAGGTACCCCTCTATTTCTGTTTTCCTTAACAGTAAAGTTTCTCAGAAGATTTGTTTAGACTAACTCCCCAGTTCCTCTCTTCCCATTCTCTCTTGAGCCCATTCTGGTTAATCTCTCCCCTCCCCACTCCATTGCAGCTGCCCCTGTGAGGGCTACCTATGACCTCTACATTGCTGAGTCCAGAGATCCTTCTGACTCATTACCCTTGACCTTCATTAGCACAGTGAACCACTTGCTTCTCTTCTGGTTTGTGTCCTCATTGGCTGATTCCTCTCCATCTGTGGTCCAGGGCCCAGGTGGACCTCTTTGTTGACTAACAGCCACTCCCCTAGGCAGCCCATCTTGTTTCCTTGCTTTCATACCAACTCCTGTGTCATTATCACTGGTTCATCCTCTCCCCTAAACTCCAGATATATATGTCTAGTTACCTACTCAAAATTTCCACTTCTTCAGTTTAAAGGGTTTGGATCAACTTCTGGTCTTTTTTCTAAGCCCACTATTTGCCCATTTCAGTCCCCCAGCTAAATCAGATGAGAAGCCTTGGAGCCATACTGTTCTCCTTCTTTCCTCACATATGCACATCTAATATCTGACTTTGCTGTACATGGAAAATAGTTTCAGAATCAAGTATTTCTCATACCCTCCACCAGCACCCCTCTGTCTAAGCTACCACCTCCTCTCCCCAGTAGTTACACGGCCCTCATGTGTTTCCCTGTCCCACCCTTCCCCCTGTTCTCAGCTCAGCAGCCTGAGAGATTCTTCTAAAAACAAGTCAAGGGGCACCTGGGTGGCTCAGTGGGTAAAGAAAGCCTCTGCCTTCGCCTCAGGTCATGATCTAAGGGTCCTGGGATCAAGCACCACATCGGGCTCTCTGCTCAATGGGGAGCCTGCTTCCCCCTCTCTCTGCCTACTTCTCTGCCTACTTGTGATCTCTCTCTCTGTCAAATAAATAAATAAAAACTTCAGTCAGGTCACATTACTGAGAATCCTAACAACAACTCTTAAGGCCCAACTTGATCTGAGGGTTCTTGCCTAGGCCATGCAGGAGGTGTACCCGGGGGCTGGCATTCTCCCTGAGGGCTCTGATCTCACCCCACCACTCTCCTTTCTTCCTTTTTGTCCTCCATCCATCAGATTCAGCTACACAGCTTCCGTGTCTAGGCATCCTGCCTGTGCCTGAGATACTCCTTTCCAGACATAGCTGTTGGGCCTTGCCCTCACCTCAGGTCTCTTCTCATGTGACACTCTATTAGAGAACCTTCCCTGACCACCCTGCCTGGAACACCTGTTCCTCTTTTTCCTTCCCACACTATGTATCTTATTGTCTGGGGTTGTTTTCCCCACGCCACAGCCCCTGCCACACAGAAGGCACTTGGTGAGGGTCTGAACCGATGACATTGAACAGGGTGGGTAGTGTCAGAGTCAGAGTCTGGATTCTTGGGATTTAGGAAGCAAATGAGAGTCATGGAAAGAATCCCCCCACACACACAGAGCACAGAGGGGCAGGGTTTATCAGGAAAGGAAAGAGACTAGAATCCCAGCATGAGTGAGCAGCACATCAGGGCAATGCAGGCATATCTTCAGGTAGACGGAGAAGGCTCAGTGCTGGGTGGGAGGGAGGGTGTGTGAGGTTCTTCACCACTGTCCTGTGGGTGAGTCCCTCAGTGGCAAAGTGGGATGTACAAGAAGGGCAGCAGCGGTACCCCTTCCTCCCCCAGAGCAGTGTGAGCAGGGGGCTTATGGGGAGAGGAGCAAATGGGCCCCCACCCCACCATCTCCATTAGATGCCACCCCTTCCCATGAGCACCAGCCTCCACCTTGGCCTTTATGTGCTCATTGCCACTGTCTTCACCTTCCCAGCCCAGCGGGCTGTAACAAATGTGTCTGCTGGGGCACCTGGGTGGCTCAGTGGATTAAGCCACTGCCTTTGGCTCAGGTCATGGTCTCAGGGTCCTGGGATCGAGCCCCGCATCAGGCTCTCTGCTCAGCAGAGAGCCTGCTTCCCCCTCTCTCTCTGCCTGCCTCTCTGCTTATTTGTGATCTCTCTTTGTCAAATAAATAAATAAAATCTTAAAAAAAACAAAAACAGAAAAAACACACAAATGTGTCTGCTCTGTTACAGTGCAGGGGCAGGACGGACGGGGACCTTCTGTGCCCTAAGCACAGTCCTGGAACGGGTGAAAGCGGAGGGGATTTTGGATGTCTTCCAGACTGTCAAGAGCCTGCGGCTACAGAGGCCACACATGGTCCAGACACTGGTATGCTGCTCACACCACTTCCTACCCACAGCCCTTCTCTGTCAGGGCCATCACAAGGGGAAGGCCCTCCCAGGGGGCCCATCGTTCCCCAAGGTGCCCCAGACAGAATGAGCCTCGGTGGCAGTGAGAGCAGAGGGGCACAGCCCTGTCAGCAGTAAGAGAATTGAGTGGCCTCTTGGAAGGCTAGAAGGGGGTGCTGGGGTGCCTGGGTGCCCCACAGGGCTCTGCACTTCTCCGTGGGTCCTGGGGTGGGAAGACTCAGGAGTGCCTCCTCTTCTGCTCAGGCTTCTGCCCGTCTCAGTGACCAGTAACCACTGACTATGGGGACAAACATCTGGAAGGGCCCCGGGACCCTGGAGAGCTAGACATGGCTAAGGGGAAAGAAAAATACATTTTAAGAGTTTCAGGCATTGGTGAGGCTTTGAGACCTGGGGTGCCTGCAGCCTGACAGTTCTGGTGAGGTGCAGGCCACACAGCCATCTCCCTGCCTGCTTGGTCCACCAGCCCAGCGCACTCATATCTGACCGCTGCAGGCCTAGGGCCATGTCTCCCTCTTGGGTCACTTCCACTTGGACAAAATTAGCTGTACTCAACCCAGAAAGGGAATGCTGTCAAAACTCTGGAAGGCAGGGCAGGACTCAGGTTCAAGTCCAAAAACATTCACTTCCCCTCAGGCTTCTTCTTTTTTTTTTTTTTTTTTTTTTTTTTTAAAACCGCCGGTTAGGAACTGCAGGTCCTCTTGTCCTCAGTAACGCTGGTTTTTCTCTTCCTTTGCTCTGCAGGAACAGTATGAGTTCTGCTACAAGGTGGTGCAGGAATATATTGACGCATTCTCAGATTATGCCAACTTCAAGTAAGAGGTGATGAGATCCAGTGGACAGGAAAATTGCCTTTAATATTTTGTAATATTCTGTTTTGTTAATATACCCAAAATTGTGTATATATCTTATAACTGTTTTAGAAATTGGTACATAGGCTTCTATTACCTATTAGGTGGAAGATTTTATATGTAAATGTGTTAGCACTGATAGTCCTTTTTCCAATGTTTTATTGGGGAATTAAATAGTGTGATGTTTGGATTGATATCGTGAAATCCTCTGCCTGGAAATTGGGCTGTATTATTCTTTGGTTTAGACATCTTTTCCTAAAGAAGGAACACAAATTCATTCCAGGTAGCTCAGCATCAACTAAGAAAAAAAGCACAAAGTTCTCAGAGCTCTTGAGGAAATTGGTTGTCCTGGTTCACCCCTCTCCCCTGCCCCTTTCAGGCTGTCGTTCCCTCCCGCTCTGTAAATAATCCCTCCCCTCTCCATCCTCCCCCATCACCACCACAACCCACTGTGGGGAGTAAAGGGACCAGAGAGGTATCTCTGGCACCACACTAGGGATTATCAGGTAATAAAAGCTTCGACTCCCTGAGGAAGCGTCTCCCTTTGTCTGGGGTGGGGCAGCCAGACCAGAGCTGGGGCTCTCCTGGGCCGCTCCTGGCCCTGCTGTTAGTGCTCTCTGAGGAGCCACTATCCTCTCAGCTCCTGCCAACTGGCACAGCCTCTTTAGCTCTCAGCTAGTTGTCAGGACCCACCTTCCATTCCCAGCCTAGCTTTGGTGCAGTGATCCCAGCTAGCCTTGCTCCCTGGAAAATGGTCAGCGTCCTCACTGTTTCTAGCACAGGGGCGTGGAAGAGAGAGGAGGTAGCTGGCCAAGGCCGGTCCAACTTCCCTGGTGCTTTGCTCCAAAACATCTGGATTATGTCATTCTGTCGAGGGTAAGTCTTTATATATCCACACTTACTAGATTAAAAAGCTTTTCATTTTCTTTTATATATGTCCACATTTCCAGGACTTTTGTGTGGAAGTGCCTCAGATCCAGAGGCTAAGATGGTAGGAGTCTTCAGTCCCAAGCTCACTTCATCAAGTCACTGCCCTCCTGGGCATTCAGTTTCCTTCAGCACTCCACCATCACCAAATGCACAAGTCTTTGGTTTTAATTAAAAAAAAATAGGCATTTCCCCTAGGCCTATGCTTTTATGATAGATTCACTCTCCCCTCTTCTACCCTTCATCTTCACAGATTCCTTTCTTACTGCTTGTCAGAGATCCACTCTCTGTCCACCAGTTCTTCCCTTCTGACTTTATCTTCACTCTATAGCCTCTGCTCCTCCTCTTTCTCCTTCCTCAGAGACTAGGCATTCTTGTGGTCTGTGTGTTGTAGACCCTCTGCCCTTCTTCAACCCTGAGCTCCCCTCCTGAGCTCCAGAGAGGCATATCATGCTTCCTGCCAAGTGACTGCATGGGTTGACCCACGGGCCCCTGTCTCACACTCCCACTGCCCAGGGGTTCACCTGGTCTCTCCGGTCTCTCCAGAGTCTACTGTCCCTTCCTGCGGCCTTCTAGCATTCTCTGCACCTCTCTCCCTCCACCCCTAGTCCAGGGATCTGGATCCACTGGCAGTTCCTCTGTTGACTTTTCACCATTTTTGTTCCTTACAAGGGAGCCCCATACTGCTCTGTGTGCAGACTCCAGCTAACTCATTGTCATCCTTCACCCAGGCCATCTGATTGGGGTCTGTGCCCTTCTGTGCTCCAGCAGCACCTGAGCACTCAGGTCTAAGCCTCTCCTTTCCCAGCTGACTACAAGCAACTCCCAGATGGATAAAGTCCTATCCTCAAGGGCCGACCATTAGTTGGAGCTCGGTGGTAAACAAATGGCTTTCTGTGCCCTGCTGAGAGGGATAGAAGGATAAATTTCAGAGTCTATAAAAGAGGATAGAAAACGTTCTTGAAAAGCTACGGATGTTGCCAGAAAGAAAGCAACCAAAGCATCTGCTGGGAAGCTTAGTTCTGGTTTGGTTTTTTAGGAAGAACCACAAACAAGTTATAGAAAAAATAAAGGCACCCCATTCCTCTTTTAAAATAAACACAGGGGACTTTGAATAAAACATTCTGTAAACCCAAACCAGAACTAAGCTAACTTATTGAACTCAGTCATTTTCACAAAACAAATATTTTCCCCCAAAATTACTTGGTTAACCAACACATACAGGAACAAAGTGTTTATTTCCCGAAACAGTTTAACTGAATATACAATACACATTGCTTCGGGTCCCTGCTAAAGATAAGTCATTTTGGAAATTCATGAGTGCCTTCCTGCCTGGGCAGCTGAAGTCCAGGTGCCTGTGGATGACTGTGGTGCCCGTTATGCCATCCCCTCCCCAATCTTTGCCACAGGATTTGACGCACCTACTCTCTGACAACTGACCGCCACGATGCCAAGCCTGACCCTGGCCCTTGCATTTCCTATTGAGCGCAAATGCGGAGATTGGCTATTAATCCTGTAAACAGGCCTCTGCCCTCCCCCTGGCCCCAAGGCTAATAGCTGGTGGGCGGTAGAAAGCGGAACTGACGCAGATTGAGAAGTGGGGACACGTTCGAGTGTCCTAGTTTAGCTGCCAACCCCATGAATAGCCCTGGGTTGAGCACAGGGGAAGGCTTGGAACCTTGAGAGGCAAAACTTTTCCTACCCCCTGCTCGTTCATAGGCCCACAGATGCTGCACTGTCCCCTTAGCTGGGCCCCCTCTCATGGGCCTCCTGGGAGGAGAGAGAAACCACCTGGGGGTAGGTGTGCCCCACCCAAACCTGCCTCCATCTGGAGTGACCCAGCCCTGGTGCCCAGGTGTGTGGATGAGGACGGCTCCATCCAACCCAGTTTAACAGTTTATCAGGCCCTCATAGTCTCCCCCAGACCTTCACACGTTGCTGGGCTCCCCACTCAGTCTGCCAATTGTGTGGCACTCAGGGTCCCCAGGCATTGCCCCCTCCAGGCCACAGTTACCTTTTTAGATCAGAGAAGACTAAGGGCTTTGTAGGCCAAAGGGCAGGAGCTTGAGGATGCAGCCTGGGAAGTAGGAAGACAGGGAGAGGGGGCAATCTGTCTGGTGACCTAGGGGCATGGCTAAAAATACACTAGGAACATACACTGGTAAGGGAAGGGTGTTGGATGTCAGGCTGCTCCCCTTCCTTCTTTGAGACGTCACTGGAGTGTGTGGACCAGGAACAGGGTGGAGTCACCTGGTCAATAAATCCCAGAGCTGGCTGTCCGGGGGTCCTGTTGTCGCCTGGAGGAGCCACCTCATCCAGAGCTTTCCCGTGGTGAGTGAAGAGGCTGCTCTCCCCAAGGGCTGGGGCTCCTGGCTGGAAGTCTGTCCTAGGTGTGTGGCACACTGTTCCTCTTCTCCCTCCAAGTTCCTCTACCCATGAGCCATGTCTCTGGGCAGGAGTGGGGTGGGGGGATGAGGGGAGAACACCTTTCCCTTTACCCCCAATGCTGTTCTTCTGCCTGCTGCCTCTAGTTAAGGAGGGCCAAGGGGTAGAAGCACTTGCCCTTGTCACCACCAGACATCCATTCCACATCCTCACCTGCCATGGAAGAGAGATGGCAAACTACAGAGAACAGAGGCAGCGTGCCATGCACCAGGTGCCCCAAATGCCCACACATTGCTGCTACTCTTGGATAGCTCCCCTTACCCAAGTCTGTTCCTCTTCCCAACCTTCTCCCACTTCTGGAATCCCTGAAGGAAGGAAGGGTAGGCCTGATGGACTGAGGAGGGCCCTCAGCTGGCAAGGCTAGGAACCCCCAGGGGGTTCTGGGGAAGGCTAGTTGCCAGGAACCTTTGGGGTGCAGATCCCGGAGCTCTGGGATGAGGAGCAATGGCAGAAGTGGGAAGGGCATTAGGAAACACTAAAGCTGCCCCTCAAGTACCAGTTGTCCAGGGGGCCCCTGAAAGAAAAGGAGGGAAGTATAGATGGCAGTGTCTCTTCTTGAGTGCTGTCCACTCTCCACGGGAGCAGCCCTGCCTTGGCCAGCTGCAGACTAGGCTTTCTGCTACTGCTGCTGCTCACCGTCCACCCTGGATCCTTGAAGGCCCAGCAGTGGTCCCATGGCTGGTACCCTGGAGGAAAACGAGCTTCCAGCTCAGCCCAGCACCCCCAGCAGGCCCCAAGGCTCCTAGGTGGGTTAAGGGTCTCCCCAGCCTGAGTGGGAGGAAGAAGACGCTGGCTGGGGCTCCTTCATCTTAGAACCTGGGGTGGGAGTAGTGGGCAGGCCGCAGCCTTGGCTCCTTTCTGAGGACCAGTCCTGGGCACTGCAGCAAGCAGCCTAGACCAGACCCTCCCAAGTGACGCCCTGGCTCCCCCTGAGAACAGTGTGCCCTGGGAGGGCAGAACCACAGGCTGGTGGCCCCTCCGCTGGAAGCAGCACCTGGTGCAGACACTGCTGGTAAGTATAGGGAGGGGCCCGGCATGGGCCAGCAGGGGCAGTGGCGTCTAAGGACTTGGGGGCTGTGTGGACAGAAGAGGGGGATAACAAGGCAACACTGACACACTCCATGCCAAGACACCCCAGGCACACACAGAAGGATACCATCTGCTATCCTTCCTGTTTCTTAGAATTCTAGACAATTTATATTTATGTTAAAAGATTAGAAGTCACTAGTGAAGTGGAGATAATTGTACTGAAAACCTCCATAAATAAAACCAGCTGTAGTCGGGTCCTCCAGACTTCTTCCTTGTCAAGAGAAGGCAGTGTGTCTGGAGGTGGGTAGGCCCTCAGTGGAAAGAGGTGAGAGGTGTGAACTTCAACTAATAGGAGGGCACCAAGAACCAGGTGGTCACTGACATGCACTAGGAATGACAATGATTGCAGAAGATCGGTGTGCAGAGATGGATTATTACTACTTTGCAAATTTAAAGTGCACTAGGAGAGCGGTTAACTGAAGGAGAAGTTGTAAATTCCTCTAAGGCAAAAACCACTTAAATGAGTCTGTGTGAGCTCAGGTTTTTACAAACCAGGTGTGTTAAGGGTGAACAACGCCCAGGAAGCTACAGAGCCCGCAGCTGGGTCGTCTAGCTGGCAGGGACGGGCATCAGTCTGGCAGCACCGTCATCCCCGGCAAAACCAGGTTGCGAGGGATGGGGGCGGACAAGGTCGCCCCTGGGCTGGCATGACCAACCCCTCCCCCCTGCAGAACGGACGTAGAGCGCCGCCCCCTGTCGCCCTTCAATAAAGATGTGAAGTCCCTGAAGCTGCTCCCTCGAGTTCTCTCCGTCCCCTCCCTCGCCCACCCCGACTAAGACCCTACCCTGCATGGGGTTGGAGGGACGTGGGCCTGGCCCGCCGGCGGGAGGGACACGGGGAGGGGTGGGGCGGGGTGGTGCAGACCCCGCAGGAGAGCAGCAGGGTGGGAGCAGCCAGAGCCCGTGGGTCTGGGGCGGAAACGCCGAAATCCGCAGGCACGCTTCCCTCCGGGGGAGCGGCCTCCGGGGAATGGGGTGGGAGGCAAAGCCCGTGGACTACCCGTCCCGTGGTGCCCCGCGGCCGCTTCCGGGTCCCGTGATGCCCTGCGGCGCGCCGGACGCGGGGTAGGCCTGTGCCATGCTGCGCGCGCTAAGAGTCCTGGGCCGGGGGTCCCCGGGTGGACCACCGGCCCCTCTGCTGCTGCCGGTGCGCGGCCGGAAGACCCGCCACGACCCTCCAGCGAAGTCCAAGGTCGGGCGCGTGACGACCCCGCCCGCGGTGGATCCTGTAGAATTCTTCTTGCTGACGGAGCGTTACCGGCAGTACCGCCAGACGGTGCGCGCCCTCAGGTGTGTGTGACAAGGGGGAGGCGACCGTTGGTGCCGCGGGCGGCGTATGGGAGCGGGCGGGCATAAAGAGTGCCGACTCTGGGCGCGTCTCCGCCCAGGCTGGAGTTCGTGTCCGAGGTGCGGAAGAAGGTGCACGAGGCCCGGGCTGGGGTCCTGGCAGAGCGCAAGGCGCTGCAAGATGCTACCGAGCACCGTGACCTGATGGCCTGGAACCAGGCGGAGAACCAGCGGCTGCTCGAGCTGCGGTGAGTGGGTGGGGAGGCTGGGCGGGCCGCTGGCTGGCTCCCGGGAGAGCCAGCCGCGCTCAGTGTCAACGTCTTGCCCCACCCCACCCCAGGTTAGCGAGGCTGCGGCAGGAGGCGCGGGAGCAGGAGCAGCAGCAGGAGGAGGAGAAAGCCCGGCGGGCCCTAGAGGCGCAGGCCTGGGCGCAGCTCAAGGAGCAGGAAGTGCTGCAGCTGCAGGTGGGCCGTGTCTCGTGGGGCTGGAGCTGGAGCTGGAGGCAGGGAAGTTGGCCTGGGCGCGGCGCAGTGGGGCACTGGCTACGTGCACTGAGCGAGCGAGTCCCTTTGAGTCCTTAGAGTTAGCAAGTGAGGATTTGGGAGCGAAGGAATTCAAGGAGAGTGGCTGGCAGGCGCAGAGACCGAGAGGTGAGAATTGTTAGGAAAAGTATCCCAGTAGCTAGGTGGTGGTAAGCCCACATCTGTGGGAGGGACTCCCGTTTCCGTAAGGAGTTCGTATTTTGCTTTGCGGGTGATAAATCATTAAAGTATTAATATTCTGGGCTAGGATGGCAGGTGTGAGACTCAATAAAAGCAAGGAAACCAGTTGGCAGTGATCCAGCAAGAATGGATGAGGCCTGAATTAAAGTAATAGATGGAGGGACACCTGAGTGTCTCAGTCAGTTTGAGTGTCTGACTTCAGTTCCGGTCATGATCCTGGGCTCCTTGCTCAGCGTGGAGCCTGCGTCTCCCTTTGCTTCCCCTGCTGTGCTCTCTCTCTTTCCCTCCCTCCATCTAACAAATAAATAAAATCTTTTTTAAAAAAATAAAGTAATAGAGGAAGAAGGACAAGTTTGAGAGAGATTAAGAGGGACATTGAGGCAACACTGAGGAACGGATTCTACCCAATGGGACACGAGATTGTCACAACTGGGGTACTTGGAGTTCTGGCTGGGATGTCCAGTGGATAATTATCTAGGAAAGAGGAATATGGTAAGACTGCCTGATGTTCTTCCATGGGAAGGTCATCAGGGCACTCACAAAGGACCTGGGCTCCAAGCATCCATCCAAGGAGAGAGCTGGAGCCTCTCAGTGGGCTAAAGGCCAGGAGGTATGTGCTTTCATTCATCTGGTCTTCTGTTTCCCAATAGGAGGAAGCAAAAAATTTCATCACCCCAGAGAACCTGGAGGCACGGGTGGAAGAAGTTTTGGACTCACCGAAGAGCTACAACTGGGCCATCACCAAAGAGGGGCTGGTGGTCAGGCCACAGCACAAGGGCTCTTAAGGGCCCAGTAAGGACAGTGCCCACCCAGGGACCATGTGTGTGTGGGGGTAGGAGGGTTGGAACTGATCTGCAATAAACCTGTCAATGTTTCTTATGAAGAAGGAGGCTCAACATGTTCTGGCATAGCCCTCACATTCTGGCCTCTGCACCCACCACTTGGTCAGAAATTCCCATCCATAGTGTCCTCTTCTGCACCCATGTACAACTCAGCAAAGCACCAGACCTTAGAGGTTCCCGTCTCACAGAGGAGCAGAATGGACCATAGTTCCCTCAGGCAACGAAGTCATCTACTAAGTCATCAAGGACAAGGACAGTGGTTGGCCAAGTTATTGTCCATGGGCCCATTCTGGCTTGCTGCCTATTTTTGTAAATCAATTTTACTGGAACACAGCTAAACTCATTCATTGACTACTTTCACACTATGATGGTAGAAACTAGTAGCTGCAACAGAGACTATTTGATTTACAAAGTCTAAACTATTCATTCCATGGGTTTTTACAGAAGAAGTTTGCCAACTCCTGATCTAGACCTTTAGGACTCAAGCCAGAGTACCCAGATACCACCCAGTACATGAGAGAGAAGCTAACCACTGGCCTGCTTCTGTTTGACCCTGAGATTTGCCCTCTAGGGTCTGGTATGCCCAAGACACAGAAGGCAAGGAGGAGACCCCATTTCTTATGGTGGCCCTTCCCACCCATGGCTTCAGTGACCAACATGTGCCCTGGCATTGGCTGCTTCCTTGGACCACACCCAGATTGGTATTGGCAGGGGAGGCCTGGTTGACCTTTATAAGGTCAGTGGCTTATCCAGCCCTTGGACCAAACCCTACAGGTACCAGAAATACTTGTAACTGAAGGTGACAAGGTTTAGTAAATGAACACAGAGATGTATGGCCCCTATTCAATTTCAAATCCTAGTGTTTCTTAGAGCAAGAGCTGCTGCCCCTTTGTCACCATTCACCTGAACTTGCCCAGATACCACCAGGAAAAAGCAAATGGAATCCTAATTCATTCCACTAACTACCATGTGGTAGAGATGGTCTGGAAACTCCCCAAAGTACGCAAGCTTTTTAGGGAATATGGGTCATCCCTCAATATGCAGGTGAAGAAGTATGTAGAAAGGTACAGGCAGAGGGCCGGTAGTTACAGTTCCTTGCACCCAGCCTCCATTGGGCCCTGCCCTGGTGAGGGCAATGGCCTCCCTCTTGCAGGCTGATAGGTCACCTTTTCCAGGGCACTGAGCCCAGGCACAGGATAGTGCAGTCCTTGATTCCAGGTGCTCAGTGTAACTTCTGACAGGAGAGCCGATGGGTGCACATTATGGGCCATGGATTGAGGCAACTGTGCCCATAGCCTTAGGCTTTGCTGTGAGGAGGGGACCACATGCAGTGGAAGTGTTTGGTGAGCTTGGGAAGTCCAGTTTCGTTCTTGGTAAAGTCCCTGCCCTTCTGCATCAGGATTCTGACACAAACTATCTGTCCGGTCAAGAATGCATCCTCCTTTCTCGAAGCTCTGTCTTTGGGCTGCCTTTCCTTCATGGCTATCCTTTAATGTCCTGTGTGGGGCTGTAAGTCCTTAACGTCCACTGCTAATGCCACTATGTCATGTGGAGCCACGCATAAGCCAGCTTTGGTGTTTTTGTCCTTTACGCACAACCCTCTTACTGCTCTAGACACAGATGGGCAGCTCACTGGGACCTTCAGGGTTCAATCAAGCCCAATCACATCTGTACCTGCATCTAATGAATCAGAGTGCTGTTAAGTGCACACGGTCCTGGGTGCTGAGTGACATGGTGTCTCACGGAAGAATGCCTAATCTCCAGTAGAACCCTAATCATTAACCTGATGGCTTCAAGAAGCCCAGGACATCTGATTTTTCCCACAAGTTCCAAATATGCTTTGGGTCTGCTCTACACAATGTGAACCTGGACCTCTCAGAGAATCTTCTCTTGCATGAGGTCCCACTTGAGCATAGATTTGAGGGCTACCCAATAAATGCATCTGGCGGGCAGTACCCAAACATAAGTGCTTTCACGAGGATTTGAAGAGGCCCACCCGCCATGGTTTGTGTACCATGAGGGTAGGTGGAGGGACAAGTGTAATTTGTGTTTCACCCAGAGGGAGAAGTATGCTGACCCCAAGAACATTGCTGGGTAGGCACTTTTTTCCTGGGATTTAGCTCCCCAGTCAACCTGGATTCCTGCCCCTTCCAATTCTCCAAGATAAGCAACATGACATCAATGAAGTGGGCCACCATGATGTCCTGGGGTGGGTGGTCAAAGTCTTGAGGATTAGGTTGTGCAAAACTACAGAGTTGTTGGGGTGCCTTCCTGGCTTGGTTGGTGGAACATGCAATTCAACTTCGGGGCTGTAAGTTCAAGCCCCACGATGGTGTAAGAGGTTACTTAAAAATAAAGTAGGTCACCTGGGTGACTCAGTCGGTTAAACAACTGCCTTCAGCTCAGATCATGATCCCAGGATCCTGGGATCCAGCCCTGCAATGATCCAAGGATCCTGGGATCGAGCCCTGTATCCGACTCCTTGCTCAGTGCCTCTCCCCCTGCCTGCTGCTCCTGCTACTTGTGCTCTCTCTCACTCTGTCAAATAAATCTTTAAAAAATGAAAGAGAAAAAACAGAACATGGCCTAATTCATTGTTCCATTTCCAAGGCCTCGAAATCAAGAACCCGTAAGTTCTTGCGGGCACATGGGGGCCCACTAAGATGACAAGGACAGAGCTGCATGCCCCCCACCCCAGTACTCCAGGGTGGGGCTGTGGGTCAAAGTGCCAACAATCTTCCCAGATGTTTTGGCATTTCCCCTTGCCAAGGGTAAAAACCCAGTTAAGTGGCTGAAAGTCTCCAGGAACTTAGGTTCTATTTTACCTTATTCTTTTTTTCTTTTTAATGTTGCCTCCTGGGGGAGAGAGAGAGTCCAGAAGTAGGATCTTGTGATCTACCGGAGGATGGTCAAGGTCTTGTGAGTTTGACATCTACAAATCAGTCCTGGCTACCGCACCTCTGCCCACCGCTGCCAGACCCTACCCAAGCCCACAAGTGCAGGTGCTGGCTAACGGGCCGCTGCTGCAGTCAGAGCACCAGGGCCCAGGCAGGAAGGTAGGGGTGGCTTGGAGCTGGCAGGGGTGCCCCGGAAGCTGAGGAGTAAACGTGGATTCACCCTTCATCTGGCCATAAAAACAAATCTTGCTGGGTTTTCTGGATGGGTCAGTCAGTTGGTCTTCTGCCTTCATCTCAGGTCAAGATCCCAGGGTCCTGGAATCAAGTCCCGTGTCGGGCTCCCTGCTCAGCAGGGAATCTGCTTCTCCCTCTCCCTCTGCCCCTCCTCCCAGCTCACGCTTTCTCTCTCTCTTTCAAATAAATAAAAATCTTGCCAGAGACTCCCAGGTTATTTTTGTAATGGAAGCCAACTGGCAAGGAAGCCGGGAGCATGGTGTGCACACTTCCAGCCACCTGCGGAGCTGAGGCTTATGGGTGAACAACCTAGAAGTATGGTTTCTCACAACTTAAGAGTATATAGAGCGAGAACAGGCAGAAATGTTTTGTAGAGACTTCTTAAGAATAAGGTGAAATGAACTTTGAGACAGTAATGGATTCTGACAGGGATTTGTATTTTCTGAAATTCTATAAAAATTATTAATAGCTACATCACTCCCTTGTGCTTTTTTGTGTTTGAGGGAGTGGGAGAGGGGCAGAGGAAAAGGGGGAGAGAGCATCTACAGCAGGCTGCACGCCTTACATCTGTCAGAATTGGCTGGCATTGTGCCTAGCGAGAAAGCTAGGTTTGTGTTGCGACCTACCGGGCCCCTTGCAGAGTCCTGGGGTGTGGCTCAGGGGTCCCCAGTCTGGAGGGCTTGGGGGCCAGGCGTCTGGGGACGGAAGCCTGAAAACCCAACCTAGGGTTAGGGTTCGGGCCTAGGGGCATGGCAGGCCCCATCTGAGGTGGGATCCCTAGGGGCCAGAGTGTGGGGAGTGCAGCTGGCCGTCTGTGGTGATTTGGGCCACGTGTGCACATTCCTGGCTTTTGGACCCCGCTCTCAGGAGGTTCCTGCCACAACCCGGCAGGACCACGGGCCAGGCCCAGGCAACTCCTCTGAGTGCCCCGCTGCAGCAAGCGAGTTCACTGGGGGTTTCCGGCCACTTCTCATGAGCCTTCTGCCCAAACTGGGTTGGAGTGAGAACTCGTGAGCTTTGGAATAAGTTCTCAAGAGATTTGGACTAGACCTCACAGGTTTTGGACTGAGGTCATGTGATGTCTCTGAGTTATCACGATATTTTAAATGACTTCTCATGAGAATTCTACCCAAATCCATAGATTTGGTATGAGTAAATCTATGGATTTGGGGGGGCGCCTGGGTGGCTCAGTGGGTTAAAGCCTCTGCCTTCGGCTCAGGTCGTGATCCCAGGGTCCTGGGATCGAGCCCCACATCGGGCTCTCTGCACCGCAGGGAGCCTGCTTCCTCCTCTCTCTCCCTGCCTGCCTCTCTGCCTACTTGTGATCTCTGCCTGTCAAATAAATAAATAAAATCCTAAAAAAAAAAAAAATCTATGGATTTGGGTAGAATTCTCACGAGAATTACCCAAGTGCCCAGGAGATTTGAACTGAGATCTCTCAAACATCGAAAGAAGTTTTCACGAGATTTGGACTAAGCTCTCCCAGGATTTGGACTGAGATCATGTGATGTCCCTGAGTTCTCATGATAGTTGAAGTGAGTTCTCAGGAGGTTTCTACCCAGTTCTCACGAGAATTCTACCCACATCGAGAGACTGGGGTATAATTCTCATTAGAATTGCCCGAATTCTCTGGAGATTTTTAAAAATATTTTTATTTATTTATTTGACAGGCAGAGATTACAAGTAGGCAGAGAGGCAGGCAGAGAAAGGAGGAAGCAGGCTCCCTGCCGAGCAGAGAGCCCGATGCGGGCTGGATCCCAGGACCCTGGGATCATGACCTGAGCCGAAGGCAGAGGCTTTAACCCACTGAGCCACCCAGGCGCCCCTCTCTGGAGATTTTGAATGAGATCTCTCTAGCTTTGGAATATGTTCTCTTCTCATATTTGGAATGAGTTCTCATGATATTTGGGTAAAAAATCTCATGAATACTGCTTGAGTTCTCACGAGATTTGGGTGAGATCTCATACCTCCTATGGTGGGAACCGACACTGCCACTGTCCAGAGTCATGCATTGCAGCTCACCACTGCCTACAGTGGCAACAAGCTACACAGCCTTGCAATCACTAGTCCCACACTGCATCTCAACACTGACTCTAGTGGCTGTAAGAAAAGCCTGCAAAGGCTTCTGGTATCTCTGGCACCGCAGCTGACCTCTGCCTCCAGTGGTGGGAATTGACACTGCCCCTCCTTCCAGCGTCTCACACTGCAGCTCACCACTGTGTCCAGTGGTGTGAAAGGGCATTGCAGCGTTTTCCAGTATCTTGCACTGGAGCTCACCACTGTTTCCAGTGGTGGCAAGCTGCATTGTTACATCTCCTTGCTCCTCTCACGGTGCAGGTCATCACTGCCTCCAGTAGAAGTAATCAGCACTGCAAAGCATTCTAGCATCCCTCTCACTGCAGCTGATTACTGCCTCCAGTGGTAGGAAACTGCACAGCCACTCCTTGCAGCATCCTAAAGTGCTGCTCACCAGTGCCTCCAGTGACGGGATACTTAACTGTCACTCCTTCCATCATCTCCTATGGCAGCTCAGCATTGCCTCCAGTGGTGACATGCTGCACAGCCACACTGTCCATGGACTCACGCTGCATCTCAACACTGCCTCTCGTGGCCATGAGAAGCACTGCAAATCCTTCTGGCATCTCTCACACTGCAGCTGACCACTGCCTCCAGGGACGGAAACCGACATTTCCATTTCTTCCAGGGTCTCACCACTGGAAGAAACAGAAGATATCATCCAAGTCTCTATCTGACCACAAGCAGCCACCTAACTTTAGATGCTGGCCATTCCACCACAGCTAGGCCCAATGGAATAATGTCAGATGAAGTAACACATTCTATGTTAAAAACACACACCAAGTAAATCTCATCTTCCCTTTCTTTTTTTAAATTTTTTTAAATTTAAATTTATTTATTTGTCAGAGAGAGAGAGAGAACAGGCAGACAGAGTGGCAGGCAGAGGCAGAGGGAGAAGCAGGCTCCCTGCTGAGCAAGGAGCCCGACGTGGGACTCGATCCCAGGATGCTGGGATCATGACCTGAGCCGAAGGCAGCCGCTTAACCAACTGAGCCACCCAGGCATCCCTCATCTTCCCTTTCTAATCAAAGCGTCTCACCACTGCAAGCTGCCGGGCATGTCTCCCAGCAGCTATCCCAATGCAACTCACCACTGCGTCCAGTGACAGGCTTCTGCACTGCCATTCCATCAAGCAGCTCTCATCATTCAGCCTTCCACTACTGGAGGCAGTGCGAAGTTCCAGTGTAACAGATGCTGAAAGATGAAGCAGTTCAGCTTACCGCCAAGGGAAGCAGTGCTGAGCTGCAGTGGGCAAGATGCTGGAAGACGTGCCACCAGAGCTTCCCGACAATGGGTGCACTGGATAGACACCGTGCAAGGTGTGGGAAGATGAGGCAGTGCTGAGTTGCAGTCTGAGGGATGGTGGAAGACGTGCCACTGTGGCTTGAGACCATTGGAGGCAGTTGTGAGCTGCAGTGCGAGATGCTGGAAGGCCCTGCAGTGCAGGTTCACGCCACGGGAGGGAATGGTGAGCTGCAGTGCGAGAGTCACTGGAAGGCATGGCAATGCTGCTTGCCACCACTAGAGGTAGTGGCGAGCTGCATTGGGAAATGCACCAGAAGAGGAGTCAGTGCAGCCTCTTGGCTCCGAGGGCAGTGGTGAGGTGCTGGGTGAGAGACCCTGAAAAGTGAGGCACTGCAGCTTGTTTCTATAGGAGAGAGTGGTGAGCTGTATAGTCTGTTTCCCCAGGCTCAAGAGTGGTAGTAACAACCCCTGGAGCCGTCCCCCCACTCAGCATTGCACCCTGTGTCCCCAGGTTTGGTGGTAACAGGCTGTCATGATGGTGCAAGAGGGTCCTCCCGGTGGGGGTCTTTAGCTTGGCGGAAACCAAACCCCACTCATGTTGCATTTGGAACCAATGAGTTGAGTGTTTGGAGAGTATGTTTACTTCTCCAAAAAGGACAATGGCATTGGTTGACTTTAGAAAGAAGTTAATTACCACTTAAGAAGCAAACATGTGTCTCTCCTTCGTCCAGAAATTGGAGCAGGTGTGCAGGCTTTAGGTGGGAGGTTCCTGCTTATCCCCACCTGACAACCCTTCTCCACTCTGGCTCCATGAGACTCAAAGTTTTGAAATCAGCATCTGAGTCAGTCATGCAGCTTGTCACAGGATGTCAGTGTTCAGAGAAAGCAGCAGGCCCATTGGGCGCAATGTTACATCCATGTCAGGATGGGAGATAAAACTTCTCTTTAGCCCCAAACCTCCTGGGCTTTTCTCTTGTTTCTAGTGGAGCCACAAAGTCAAACCGAAGCACCTGTCAGCAATCTAGAGTAGGTGCAAGAGTTCCTTTGTTTCCCTGCAGGTAGAACATGGCAGGGGATCCCATTTTCTCTGTTCATTTCTGGCTTACCAAGGTACTTGGAACATCCCTTTCCTAGGCAATCGCTTTGATTAGAAAGGGAAGATGACATTTACTTGGTGTGTGTTTTTAACATAGAATGTGTTCATCTAACACTGTTTATTCCGTTGGGCCTAGCTGTGGTGCAATGGCCAGCATCTAAAGTTAGGTGGCTGTTTGTGGTCAGATAGAGACTTGGATGATGTCTTGTCCTTTGTCAAAGGTGATGTTTCCTAATTGATTCATCTTTTCATCCAAAGAGTTATAGTGAAGGCAGAGGGAAAATTCAAAATCATTCCAAGGAGGCTTTGACAATTTAAAAGTGAAGCTTGACTTTTTAGTTTCATTAAATGGGTCATCTAGATAGTTGGACTTGCTGTATTTTCTCTGTAGTTTCATTGGTAGTGAAGTCAGAAGGACAGTCTTTGGGAATCCTCTTGGAATTCCCAAATTCCAGGCATGCTGGTGGCTTCAAGGGGCTTGGTGTCAGGAGCCCTGGGGTGAATTTCTGTAGCTGCTTGCCTGACACTGGGTGAGTCAGGTTATCCCACAGGTTTCCTCTTTCCTCCTTAGGAAATTGCAAGCAGGGAATATTCTGCTTAAAGCGGAACCCTCCTGCACTATCGGTGGGCATGCGGGCTGTTGCAGCCCCTCTGGAAAAGAGTATGGCGGTTCCTCCAAAAGCTAAAAACTGAACAATCCTAGGGTCCAGCAATTGTGCTCCTAGGTATTGCCCCAAAGGACACAAAAATGCACACTCAATGGGGTACAAGCACCGTGATGTTTACAGCAGCATTACCAACAATAGTGAAACTATGAAGGGAGTCCCAATGTCCATTCACTGATGGAGAAAAAGATGTGGAATGAATACACACACACACACGTACACACACACACAATGGAATAGGACCAGCTTCAAAAAGAATGAAATCTTACAATCTGCAAGGACGTAGATGTATCTAGAGTGGATTAAGCTAAGCAAAATCAGTAAGGAAAGACCAATACCCTGTTGACTCCTATGGAATTTCGGAAAGAAAACAGATGAACGTAGTGATGGGAGAGAGATGGTTCAATGAGGAACAGACTCAACCTGAGAGCACAAGCCGAGGGTTTTTGGAGGGCAGGGGTATGGGGGGAAGGGGTAAATGGGTGATGGCTATTAGGGAGGGCACTTGTGATGAGCTCTGGGTGTTCTTGCAGGTGAGGAATCACGAAATCCTACCCCTGAATCAAAGAAATTAACACCGCATTGAAACGGATTGGAATTGAAGTCAATGAAGAAAAGAAAAAGACTGTTCTGCTTTATGAAGAGTGAGGTAAAAATGGAGTGATTTTCACTCTCCTATTCTGTAGATGATAGTTTTCAAACACACTGTGGTAGGATACACTAGTTTCTTATTGCATAAGGAAAGCTGCCATGAGAGATTCAGATCTCAGAGCACGTTGATGTTCCATTGATATGTTCCTTCCAGTTTGCCCAGATAGAAAGGGAAGTGGAGAGAAATAGGACAGAAGAGGAAAGGAGGTGTTAACCATTCAGGAGGTAGCCTTCCCCCTTTCCCATGAAAGACTTGGGCCAGTGTAATTTTGGATGAAGGGGCAGGGGGAGATCCTAGAGCTTTGCAGCAGACAGGGGAGTTCCAGGTCTGGGGAGAACTGACAAGGGTCATGGATGAGAGTGGAGTGCATTCTGCAGAAGGCTGTGGGCAGGGGTGGCTCTGTGTCTCCCGTGTGACAGCTGTGACAGGTCAGGGCTGTGAGCAGGCTTCTGGATGAGGACAGGTGAGGCGCAGGTGGAGAGCTGGCAGGGCACCTTCTTCTGTGCCGCCGGGCTCAGCCAACACACACAACCTCATTGTCTCTCCCTCTCACTCCAGTTCAGACTTCTCTACGTTGCCAGGCTGAGACCTTGGATTGTGCTTCTTTCTTTGCATGTGGGTGAAGTTTCAAAAGTTCGATGTTTGGAATGATGGGTCATCAGAACATCTGTTCCTCTTGTATTTCCTGCTCTTCTTTCAGTCACTAAAGTGAATCAGACCTGCTAGTGCAAGGGAGAGTCTGTGTGTTTTTCTTTCCTGTTTTTCCTTAAACAATGGGAAAATTTCAGTCTTCTGAAATAGTCCAAGAATCCTTTGTGGGGGTTCATGTTTTTCTCTTCCATGAGCCACTTTCTGATATTTGAAATTACTTTTGAGGGGCGCCTGGGTGGCTCAGTCATTCAGCATCTGCCTTTGGCTCAGGTCATGATCGCAGGGTCCTGGGATCAAGCCATGCACCGGGCTCCCTGATTGACAGGAAGCTGGCTTCTCCCTCTCCCACTCCCCCTACTTGTGTTCCCTCTCTTGATGTGTCTCTCTCTGTCAAATAAGTAAATAAAATCTTTTTAAACATTTTTATTTTTTTTAAAGATTTTATTTATTTATTTGTCAGAGAGAGCGAGCACAGGCAGACAGAGAGGCAGCCAGAGTCAGAGGGAGAAGCAGGCTCCCCGCTGAGCAAGGAGCCCGATGTGGGACTCGATCCCTGGACTCTGGGATCATGACCCAAGCCGAAGGCAGCTGCTTAACCAACTGAGCCACCCAGGCGTCCCGAAAAAATAAATTATTTTTAAAAGTAAAGCACAGCCTCAGAGCTGTAACAGGGTGCAGTGCCCTATGTGAGGGGGAGGAATGGGGGAGGAGTTTGGGTTGTTCAGGAGCCCAGGGAGTGGCTCATTGTGCTCCCAATGGAACACAACCCCCTGTTATCCATCCCTAGCGGGGCAGGGGGGAGGCTGTGTGTGTGTGTGTGTTTATGGCCACTCACCTGGTGGCCCATCCTGGGCTCTGAAACCTGACCTGGTGAATCATTTGGGACTTGAACTGGGGAGTTTATGAAGAAAACAGAATGAACCCTGGAGGGTGCTGGCATCCTTTGCACTTGGACAACTCCATGCAGCAAAGGAACTCATCACCTGTGAAGCGTGTCAGCTCCCTGTGTGGGCTTTGCTTCATGGGAAGAGGCTGTGTCTTCATCCTTATCTGAACCAGAACCATGTGATCTGGTTATGGAGACCCAGACCTTTACATGACCATGTCATTATTATTCTTGTTATTTTAAGCCAGCAACATAGACATTGACTTCGAGATCCAAATACCAAATGGAAAAACACAAGGTCAGCTATATATATGAGAACTGAACTTGTGGTGCCTCCCATTAGTATGGGCCACGTAGGGCTCCCGTATGAAAAAGAACACGGAATTCTTGGGGCGCCTGGGTGGCTCAGTGGGTTAAAGCCTCTGCCTTCAGCTCAGGTCATGATCCCAGGGTCCTGGGATCGAGTCCCACATTGGGCTCCTTGCTCGGCGGGGAGCCTGCTTCTCCCTCTGCCTCTGCCTGCCACTCTGTCTGCCTATGCTCGCGCTCTCTCTCTCTCCCTCTCTCTCTGACAAATAAATAAATTTTTTAAAAAATTAAAAAAAAAAAGAACACGGAATTCTATTTGGATAGAAGTGTGCTGTGCACATGTAGTGTTTTATTCTATCCTTTACCTTACTTCTCTGAGGGGAAAACAGAGGGTGACTGGAGCTTGGTTTCTGATTTGAAGGAATGGGAGACAAGAGATTTGAAAGAGCCGTGTTCATGCTGACATGATGCTCCATGCCCAGTGAGTGAGGGTTTGCAGCTGGGACGTGGAAGTGTTGGTGTTCAGGGAGGAAGTGCACACAGAGTCGGTCAGCTGGTCTGCCTAAATGGACCCGTTCCTGCCTTTTGAAGGGCAGCTTGAAGGTGGCCTGAAACCCTAGGGCACTTGAGTAATGATCTGGAAGGGCCATCTGGGTGGGCCAGTGTAGACAAACCCAGGGAATTCTGGAACACGTTTCTGAGGCTGGAGTTGGCTTCTCTGTGAGCAGCATTGAGCTTGGGAGGAAAGCAGTGTCTGGGGCTTAGGAGTCACCGTGTTAGCAGGTGTGAGCATGGTAGGGCAGTCAGATCAGATAACTGGGAGACTGTGAGGCTGTGGCGGTGGCCTTCACTCTTGATGCACAGGCCAGATTGCTCCAGGGATAGGACTCTGCTCCCCAGCCAGCCCTCCTGCTGCAGATGTGATAGGAAACTTGCTTCCTGTTGGGTTCTCCAGGCCTCGTCTCAGCAGGGGGCTTGGTGGAAAGTAGCCCACAGGCAGCCTTATGGCTTCTTGCCCAGTGTGCCCCTTGCTTCCCTGGATGGGCACCGCAGGTGTCCTCTACCTGGTGCCTGTGAATTCAGCCGGCAGAAGCACTTCTTCCAGAGCCACACCCCTGAGAAATCGTCCACATTGCCATGCTGTGTGCAAGAGGCCAGTGTTCATTTGGAACTGAAATCTCAGCTCCTGCCGATAGGTTCCAAGGCCACATGGCACACCAGTCTCCTTGAAGCGCTCGTTCCACATGGGGCCTGGCATGCAAGACTGAGACCAAACCCGGGTGGCCTGCTGCTACTGGTTCCTTCCTGAAAACTGTGCAGCAAAGCCTGGTTTGTGATGACGTCCCGGGAAAGAGGGACAGGTGCCCCATTCTGCCCCAGCAGACATCAATCACAGGTGGCTGGTGCAGGGAGGAGAGATGTCTGTTTCCCAGGACCTTGGCCAGAGGGAGATTTGGGCCCTGGGATGATTCTCTGCTCAGATTTCTCAGATGAGCATATCCGGCAAGGGGAGGAAGTGTGTGTGCTCACCTGGAATCAAAGAAGGCGTCTGGTATGAGGTCTCATATGAAAGTGGATTCCTCTTATGGCTCATTTTCCTGATGGTCTTCAGGGTGCCTTAGGGGGACCCATTGTCCCGGGCATCCTGGCTGTGCAAGAGCTCTGGTCATCTTTCCCCCCAGGGCTCTGGACTAGGAAATCAGAGGGAGTCAGTGGTGAAATCATCCCAGTAGGCCTCTGTTTCTCCCTTGCTGAGATAGCCTGGTGACTGTGATAACTGCTCTGGAAATAGAAAGCAGGAGACAGGGCTCAGGTGCTGAAGGGGAGGTGGTGGTGGTGCTTGCTATTCACATAGGAGCCAGCTGGGTCTTTACCAGGAAGGTGATTCTTGAGTCAAGTTCAAAAGAAGGTGAGTGATATCACTCACTTAGAGCCTTTTAAACAGAAGGGAAAGCATATGCTAAGCATATGCAAAGGCCCTGGGGCAGGAGCATACCAGGAATGTCCAGGAGCAGCAGGAAGGCCCTGTGGCCAGAGGAGACAGAAAGCTTAGGACATGACCTCAAGGAGGTGACAGTAGGGTGACAGAAAGCCATTGCAGGACTGTGACTCTATGGGACCTTGTTTCACTGGGTCATCCTGGCTACAGTGTTGAGAACAGATGACACAGC